>LNAC01001055.1:212293-388767 GCA_002007465.1 Ailurus styani
CCTGAGATCATGACCTGAGCCGAAAGCAGAGGCTTTAACCCACTGAGCCACCCAGGCGCCCTAAATAAATAAAATCTTAAAAAGAAAAAGAAAAGAAAAGAAAATACTCTGTTTCTCAACATATACAACAATAAATGTGCCTACGTAATTTTTTCTTCTTTCTTGATGGGGAACGAGTAAAACAGAATTTATCAGAATTCCTGTGTATAACACAAACTTATCATAATACTAAAAAGAATGGGTTTACTTATGCATGAGGTGGCGTGTTCTATGCATTTCACCAATAATAAAAAAATTTTAATCAAGCATGCTAGGCTAAAGACTAATTAATCCTTCTGTTCTTTACAAGAAAAACATTACCAAATCCACTGCTACACAAAGAGGCAGTAAGTGGAATGCACCCAAATGTATAGGAAAATATATAAAGCAGTTGGTTTAAAAAACATTGTGTTACTTTTTTTGTGATTTTATATTTGAGAAATGTTCAGCTATTTCAAATTTGTAATTTCTGATAATTTAGTTTTTAACTATAACTAAATGTTTACTTCACAGCTATTTCTGTCATCATTTCTTTTTCTACTCTAACCCCTGAAGAAAATATTATATAAACTTTAGCCCCATAAAACCTGTATCTGTACCCTGGGCAGAGGAAAAGGGAGAGAAGGTATAAGGGAAATGATGGAGGGACAAAGACAGAAATAGAAAGAAAGAAGAAAGGTCACACAAGGACAACAGTCAATCTTGATGAGATCAACCAAACTGAATGCGCCTTCACCTCTGAGTATGTCTCTTATCTGCACCCCCCTGCCCAGCAGACAAATAGCCATTTACTTTTATCCTTTGTCTTTTCTTTGTATTTGGTTTCTGATTTTTCCCTAACTAAAAAAAAAAAAAGAAAGAAAGGAAAGAAAGGAAAGGAAAAGGAAGGAAGGAAAAAAGGGAGGGAGGGAGGACGGAGGGGATTCTGACAGTGAATTCATTTTGCCAATTTGTGCTTAAATACTACTAGAAGGCATCAAATACTATCCTTTTTTTTTTTTTTTTTTTTTACTTTCTCAGGGTGAGTACCCTCAAATGCTACCTTAGCTTAGTTAGAAAATGTCCCCATTTATGGCCAAGGGTCAATAGGATTACAAGGCATCCCATGAGAAGACCTGCCACAAGACCAAGGAGATCAAGATGGCTAACAAGTAAGCCTTCGAAACTAAGTTTCTGTAGAATATTAAGAAAAACAGGAAGTGGCATTATCATGCCTTGGTTTCCACTGGCTTTGGAAATGCCAACCCATCTCTTGGATATATTCTAAATAATAATTTATTTAGTGTCATTTTTTTTTAAATTACACAATGTTTCCTCCTGAACTTCCTTGTGATCTTTAAGATGTTGTTACCGTTGGGGAAAATAGAATGTAATTACATAATAGAAGCCTGTATTATTCACACTACTCTACTCTTAGCAAGCAGAATCGTATATCTGAAAACAGACACATAATGAGAGGAATCTTTGCCTAAGTCACAGTGGCTTCACCTGGTCCCTTACCTCAACTAATTATGAAAAAAGAGATAAGACATCTTGATTCTATGACGTGGTCACAATCCTGGAAACATTGTCAAAGACCCAGTAAATAGTCTGTTGATATTACATGAAAATACATATTGTCATTATCCCAACTTCATGGCTCTAGTATTTTGGAGCACCACAAGAAAATGGCAGTTTTGAAGCTCAACACTACAGCTTGCAAAGCGGTAATATTACATAGCATTCGATTGACGGAAGAGTGCAGAGTGTAAGATTTTCAGATATGAGCAACCATGTGATAAAGAAATACAGAAGGAGAAAAGAAATGTCATCTTCTGGCCTGGTGCCAGAACCTGAGATAGTTGCCATATGGAGCTCTACCCACTCATCAAAATTCAGTGTTGCTCTGAAGTTCACTGGATATGAAAGGAATGTCCCAGCTTGATGAGGGAAAGGCAGGGAAGACCTCCTCAGGGACTTCTTATTCCATGCCTGTGGTTTCTCTGGGAAGGACAGCTTCATGCTTCACTGTCTTCCTTAGTCATGGCTTGCTTGACTGCAAGAAATAGAAATCCAGTCCAACAAGCCAAAGCAATGGAATAATAGTCAGCAAAGAGAATGAATAAACTATTGCTGCATGCAACTACATGGTAAATTCCACAAGCATAATATTAAGCAAAAAATTCAGGAGACAGAATTGTTCATGCTTTGGGATTCCATTTATTTAACAATGCCAAACTAATCTACCGTGTGATAACTGAGAGGAAGTCATTGCAGTTGTCCGAGTGGCTTGGACAGAGTGGGAGCAACAGAGACGGAAGCAAGCTGATGGTTCTGACAGTTCTCAGAAAAGAAGTCATAGGCCTGGAAGGCAATGCAAGAGCTGCACCTTCAGGCTTCCTTTCTGAGCAAAAAGTAGGAAGTAGGGGGGGTGCCAGGTAGTGCCTACTGGCCTAGGGTGGAGAGCTTTGTGTCAGCACTAACTCCTGTCCCTCTTGATCATCTCCTCTCATTTATCAATCAAGTCAGGAGCTCTGAGAGCTCTTTTGTCTTACAGCCCACCAAAAGCAGGGCTCTGTACTGGGAGGGGGTGACCCTGAGAGGGTCACTCACAATCCAGTTAGAGGAAACTGAACACTAAAAAGACCACAAATAGAAACAGAACAAGCATAATTTAATAAGCCCTCTGGAATAAGACTCAATCTGGGAGAGCTATACCATTTGAAGGAAGCTAAAGGTGAACACTCAGAGAGAGAGAGATAAACATTAGTATGGATCAAGATTCTAACAAGAATGTTAATTCAATAACATTTAATAAGCTTTCACAGTAAACGTAAGTCATTTCTGGGGACCCTGGGTGACCCAGTCAGTTAAGTGTCTGACTCTTGATTTCAGCTCAAGTCTTGATCTCAGGGTCATGAACTCAAGCCCCATATTAGGCTCCATGCTGGGTGTGGAGTCTACTTAATCAAACAAACAAACAAAACCTAAATCACTTCAATAATCGTATCCGCTCTTCACACAAGAAGAGGTTAGAATCAGCAAGGAAGCCAAAAAGACTCCATGAATGTGAACAACAGAAAAGATAAAGAGATCATGGAGGAGAGGAAGGAAGCAACAGGGGTCTACCAGCAACAGAAGTATTTCGGTAGACCACTCAGGGACTTCAAGGGAAAGGTATACCAAAAATTTACACAATCATTGTTAACCATTTGCAATGCATGCTCTGTTAACTGTCAACATCTGTACCAGTGTGCCCTCCCACATATTATGGCCATAAACACAAAGCAATATTTGCATGGGGAGTAGCAGGCCAGGGAAAAGGGCTGGAGGGTAGAGTTCACAGCAGATTGTTAAATTATGATTTAACATTAGATAAGAAATCAGATCGATGCTCTAGACCCAGTCCTATGATATTCTGCATAGGATTTTAAACCACTAGCAGAAAGAGGCTGGGGTATTCAGAGTGGACGCTTGAGGAACAATAAAGGCTTTGGGGTAACAGCAGAAATCTCAGAGCTAACAGAAAGTACAAAGCTTAAGAATAAACATTACAACTAGTATGCTTGGTGATTTGTTTGTTTGCTTTTAAATCTTTTCCCTGTCCTTCCTCTACAAACTTCACTTACTAGGCTCTCTTGCCAACTAGCTTCTGGCTTGGCTTAGTCAATAAAAGGCACTGGGGAGACTGGAGAGCAGGGGGAAGGGGAATCAGAGTGTTTCTTCCCTTTCCTCTCAGCTTCAGTGACTGTACATCCTTTCTGGCTCTTGCTCCTATCCTGAAGCCTCTCGTATCGCTTATCTCCAGTGGGAGGCTCTGATAACTCCAGTTCTTCTCTTTACCTTGCTGGCCCTATTAAGACTCGTAGCAGCTTCAAGTTTTTGTCTCAGTTGCCTTTGTTTGGTTTTTCAGTTCTTACAACACCACTGTAACTAGCTTCACATATTAAATTCCTTCTACTAGAGTGCCCTGCATGGCCTCTGTGCCCATGTCTGAACCACGACTGATGCAATTGGAAAGAACTTGTGCTACAGTATATGGGGTTATCAGGCTACTCCCCCACAAAAATTTCCCTCAGGAGTTACTGGAGAAAGGGAAACATGGAGAGTGGTTTAGAATTCCATTGTCATTGTCTTCATATTTTAAAAGGAACTTAGTCCTGGAAGAGGCATCGGAGGGCACTGGGAAAAATGACAGAAGAGCTGATGAGAAGTCCAAGGAACTCCGGATTCTGTTGTCCACATCAAGAAGAGGGACAGACATCCTCAAACAGGCATGTGGGGGACACTGTTAGGTACCAAAAGCATATGGCTCTGTATGATGTGTAACAGGGGAGGAATAAAGTGAACTGTGACTTGGAGCACACTAGGCAGATGTTGTGACAGTAGAATGTCTCACCTGGGGGGTCATAAGAAGATTACAGACGACACAGAAGCCTTTTCCTTGAAGTGGCCCATAGGGAAAGGCTGAGCAGCTGAAGGTACTGTTACAAAGTTCCCCCAAATGATGTAGGTCCCCCTCATGGCTGCCATCGTAGCTGTTAAGGATGACAGAGGACTTCCCAACTTGATTACAAATCTTCCATTATCAGGAGGGAGAGTCCAAAAATCAAGACCAGTAACCACTTTATTTGTGGTCAGTCTCAGGCTGACTGGGCTGGTCCCAGGCCTGTTTTTCCACAGATCCATTCTTCACATTTCCTCTGACCTTCCTTCTTTCTTTTTTCTTTTTTTCTCTTTCTTTTTTTTTAAGATTTTATTTATTTATTTGAGAGAGAGATCACAAGCAGACAGAGAGGCAGGCAAAGAGAGAGGGGGAAGCAGGCTCCATGCTGAGCAGAGAGCCCGATGCGGGACTTGATCCCAGGACCCTGAGATCATGACCTCAGCCAAAGACAGAGGCTTAACCCACTGAGCCACCCAGGCACCCTCTTTCCTCCTTTCTTTCTCCCTTCCTTCCTTCCTTTCCTTCCTTCTTTCCTTCCTGCCTTTCTTTCTTTTCTTTTCTTTTTTTTTTTAGATTTTATGTGTTTATTTGAGACAGAGCATGAGCATGGGTGGGAAAGGCAGAGGGAGAGGAAGAAGCAGATTCCCTGTTGAGCAAGGCCCCCAAAGGGGCTTGATACCAGGACCCTGAGATCATGACTTGAGCCAAAGGCAGATGCTTAATTGACTGAGCCACCCAGGTGCCCCCTTCTGATCTGCTCTTTATCTTGGAAGGAGGGGGTTGATCCTATCATGCTGCATTTTCTAGTATCTTACATCAGCTGGCTTCTGATGGGTTTGGCCAATGGGAGCCATTACTGGGAGATTAGAGGGAGACAGGGAGAGAAAAACCAGGGTATTTCTTCACCTCTTTTTCTGCCTTGGGCAGCATCCCACCCACAGGCTGCATCTTCCTGGTGGGCTCACACTTTCTATGTGGCCTGCTATGGCTTCATCTTTTGCCATGTGATCCCAGTCCTTTATTGGCTGCCAATAAAACCACCTCTTCCCTCTGTCCTTCCAGCAGGGGTGGTAGAGGATTCCAGCTGTGACTCATTTCTGGGTTGCTTCATTGCACTTTGTTTGGCTCTTCCAGCTTCTACCACTTGTGTAATTGATTCTTGCATTGTATTACTTCTGTTTTAAATAATCAAGTGGTTTCTGATCCCTAGTTAGACTCTGACTAATACACTAACCTAATTCAGATGCCACACAGGCTAGAGAGAATTTCGACAAGCAAAGAGGTATCAGGTAACTACAGCTCTTGATACCAGATCCAAAAAGCAAGATTCATACATCTTTCCTGAGATCAATTGCATGGCTAATTCTTTTCCTTCAGTCCTTCAAAACAGGAAGCATCAAAACAAGTTGTCGAAAATGTCACCTTTTTTTTTTTTAAAGATTTTACTTATTTATTTGACAGAGAGAGAGATTACAAGTAGGCAGAGAGGCAGACAGAGAGGAGGAAGCTGGCTTCCCGCCGAGCAGGGAGCCCAATGAGGGCGTCGATCCTAGGACCCCAAGATCACGACCTGAGCCGAAGGCAGAGGCTTTAACCCACCGAGCCACCCAGGCACCCAAAAAGTTCACCTTTTAGTGCTTTTTCTTCCTGTATCTGAGAACTCCAAATAGTTGCCTTGAAACAAGTATTTCACTATGTCTCCTACTCTGTTTTATAAGTAAAGAAAGCCATGGTGGAATTTCAAGGCTCAGAACATTTAGGCAGCTGTAGGTCTCAATGGCTCAAGAGGTCAGATTGTAACATTATTATGCATTGACTTTTAATTTAACCTTAATTTAAACTTCTAAAATTTAATTAAATTTAAAAAACTAATATGCAATAAAATTGACTTTTTTTTAGTATACAGTTCTGAGAATTGTAACATATATAGATTAATGGAACTACCACCACCACAAGAATTGAGAAAATTCCATCATCCCAAAAAACCATCATGCTATCCCTCTGTGGTCATACTTTTCACTCACCCCTAATTTCTGGAAGCCACTGATCTGTTCTTCCATCTCCACAGTTTTTTCTTTGTGATAATTTTATATAAATGGAATCATATGTGATCTCTTGAGACTGGGTTCTTTCTCCCTCAGCACAGTGCCTTTGAGACACATCTACATTGTTGTACATATGCTAGTTTGTTCCTTTTTATTACTGAGTAGTATTCCATTGTAAAGATATACCATGGTTTGTTTATCCATTCATTTGCTGAAGGATATTGGGGTTGCTTAGAGTTTCAGGCAATCATAAATAAAGCCACTGTACATATTCACATACAGATTTTTGTGTGAATGTAAGTTTTCATTTCTCTAGGGTAAGTACCAAAGAGTAGGATGGCTATTTTTGTAATAAGGGTATGTTTAATTATGTAAGAAAATGCCAAACCATTTTCTAGAAGTGCTATAACATTCTGCATTCCCACAGTTTCAGGTGCTCTGCATCTTTGTCAGTACCTTGTATTTTCCGTATTTTTAAAAATTTGACCTCAAAGCTGTGCAGTATTATCTCATTATAGCTTTAATTTTCATTTTCCCAATGACTAATAATGTTGAACATGTTTTCATGTGCTTAATTGTCATCCCTATATCCTCTTTGGTAAAGTGTCAAGTTTCTTGCCTATTTTTTTTTTTAATGCAGTACTTGTTTTACTACTGTTGAGTTTTAAGAGTTCTTGCTATGTTCTGGATATAAGTTCTTTGTCAATATGTGATCTGTACCTATTTTCCCAATCCGTGGCTTACCTTTTCATTTTTGTAATGGTATCTCTTGAAACAAAAACCTTTCTGACTTTGTTAAAATCCACTTTTTTTCTTGTGTGGTTTGTACTCTTGTAAAACTTCTTTGTCTGGTTGCCTCCTTTGCTCCATGTCACTAAGATTTTCTCCTATCTTTTCTCCTGAAAGTTTATATGAGTTTGATAAAAATTGTCAAAAGCATTCCGTGATAGTCAAGCAGCTATTTCGAATTTATAATAAATATATCAGTATTTATATCAGTAAAACTTATCATCAACATGTGTGTATACTTCTTTTTTTCTGAAAAGCTGATTGTTAAACACTTACCAGCACAGCACTGCTCTGAGAACACTGCTGTAAGGTAAACCCTGGAAGTTTTAGTCATGAATTTTGCATTTTGGTTCACGTGGATTCTAGTTCTATGGGTACCATCTACAGGTTAACTTCATGCGAGTTACTTAAACTTTCAAGACCTTAGTTTATATATATGTAAATCAGGTAAATGGGCATAACACTGACTTTGCAAGGTTGTTTTATAGACCAAATCATCTGCATAGTGCTTAACATTGTGCCTGGCACACAATAAACTTTCAACAAATGGAAATTACTGTATATTGGCCTGTTATTTCAAAACTTAATGTTCATAATGATCACAACTGTGTTATTTAAGAAACGTTCTATTTTGTTCAATGTATTTTTGTCTAAAAAGACAAGAAAATAAGCAATATGTTATAGATTGATTTTCATCCATGCTTAAAAATTTAACTGCTTAGGCACATTAAAAAGGATGTAGTATATGGAAGTTGCCTAGAAATTCCCTTAGCTAACAATCACAAATTATTGCGATTGAGCTTTCTGGCTCCAGAAGCTTGTTCTAACACCAGCCTCATCGGGTCCCCACAACCAGAGCTCCGTCGACCATGAACATTTCCGTGACTGTTGCCTGATTCAGCCATAAATTCTTTCTGTTTTACAGCTGGCCAAAAACACTTTTCTTTGTCTTTACAAATCAATTAAAGCTTCCCAAGGACATTTTGACCTCAAGGGAAGCTGACCAGCCCAAGGGCCGTCTAAGGAACTTCTATGTTGTCCTTATTAACCTGTAACCAGCAAGCTGGTTGCTTTTCCTGTTTGCCAGTTGCCTTTGTACCAAAATGTTCCCTCCCCTCAGACACCCTCTGAGCCTCACAAAGAGGTAGGAGCAGGATAACAGGAAGTGAGGGAAACTGGTTTGTGCTGTCGTCAACAGTACAGAGGTTAATGTGTCGCTAAAGGAAGGTTCAGAGAGAGAACAACTAAGATAACGCAGTCCTTCCCATGGTTTTGAACTATCCCAGTGCTTTTGTACTAGTTTTTATGCAGAAATATTTTCCTAATGGTTTTGTCAAACAAATGGACAGTATATGCACTGGTTTGTATCTGTATATGTATTCATAGCCATAGAGATATAACATGTGAGTCTGTGTTAAAAAGACATTTAAAGACTAGTTTCTTTTGCATCAAGGCCAAAAGAATTTATAATTTGATGTGTGTGCTTAATAGAGTATATATTTAAAGAACGGCTTTGCCCCTGGACAATGAACACTTAGCCAAGGTATATATTGCTTCTCTTATACCAAGTGTCTGAGAGTAAACTAGATAAATCACTGGATAATGTATGTAACTCTGTAGATGTGACACAGTCAGCTTATTAGTACATGTAATAAATAGGATATGAATTATGGAGAAAATGTTCGTATTTGACTTTGGAATATATTACGTGAGTAATTTCCTTGGCAAGAAATTATCTGTCCTTCTTATGGGCATCCCTCTGGTTGTGTAGTTTGTCATTGTCAATGCCCAGAGCCGAACATAGACACCAGAAATGACCCAAGCAGTGCATGATACAATGGGATCAACATTGCTGAGGCAGTTTAGTTTTCATAAAGCAGCCTAGAATTGCATTAGCTTTTTAGATAATTGAGTTAAGAAATAATTGAATGTGTAGACAACTAAAACTTTAATGATTTACCACTGAAGTAAATTACCTCATAATTACTTATGTAACTGAGATTTTGGTGCCAACATTGGATTTTCCATCTATCCTAATTAAATTTAATTTTGTTAGTTTAAGCCTACTCTACTAGTCTACTGAAATCTTTTGAATTTCTAGCCTATCAATATTAATTAATTCTCTCAATTTCATGCTATAATAGAAATTTATGTTTTAAAAGATGTTCATTATTTTTGTCTACTCAGAATCCCCCTTTTGTAACAAAAATCTCATTTTGTTTTTTTTGTTTTTTGTTTTTTGTTTTTTTGAGAACCATTCTTCTTTCTTCTCTATCCAAGTACTTTAGATGGAGCTCATCTAATGCCCTGGCTCCACAGAGGGGAATGTGTTTTTGGCCAGCTAATTAGAATACTCTATCACCCTGGCCAATCATTATTGATTCAGGATTAAATACATGACTAAGTCAGGCCATGAGAATCATCTCAGGGCTTCTGCTGGGATATATTCTCTTCTGATGTTACTAACCTAATAGAATGTAAGAACGGAATCACGAGGGTCATCTTTAACATCAGATGGAGGAGCTTATATAATACTACCAACAACAGAGAGGAAGCAGAGCCAAGAGATGGTGAGAAAGACAATATTTTTCTCACATCAGTCAAGTTTTATAATTCATGCTCTGCTTGTAGCCTCACTCCTGAAACTTTCTTGTTGACTTTCTGCCACTTAACAGTTAGAAAAGATTTACTTCTTTATTTTTCCTGCTCAAATGCCTCATTATCATGTTGAACTAGAAAAGATTATACCACTCTCTCTCAAGAGTTTGATCTTTGTTGAGATTCAATTCAATGTTGTTTTTCATATTATTCTGTTAGCTATGAATATATATATATTCTGCCAGTTTCCATTTTTCCATCTTGTTCCAAGAATATCATAAGACTCTCACAAGGACTTTGATAATCAGTCACCAACATGATATTTACTTGTCCAAAAACACTTTTGAAAAATGAAAGAGGGGGGCGCCTGGGTGGCTCAGTGGGTTAAAGCCTCTGCTTTCAGCTCAGGTCATGATCTCAGGGTCCTGGGATCGAGGCCCGCATCGGGCTCTCTGCTCAGCAGGGAGCCTGCTTCCCCCTCTCTCTCTGCCTGCCTCTCTGCCTCCTTGTGATCTCTCTCCCTCTGTGAAATAAATAAATAAAATCTTAAAAAAAAAAAAGAAAAATGAAAGAGGTAAGCATGTCATAACTCAATCTCTTTTTCAATTTTTTGTAGTTTAGAATCCTGTTTTCTTTCCAAAAAAAATACTAATTTTCTTTTAGAGAATGAACTATAACCCTCTTGTGTCTGTAGCTTTGGCAAACAGGCAAATCTAGCTTCCTACTTCATAATCACCCAAGGGTCCAGAGCCTCCCTTTATCTCCTTTATAGGGTAAGGGCACAGAGATGTGACTAGGCTTGGCCAATCACAGCTTCTCTCTGAAGACTTTGAATTTTTGAATAGTTTATACCAAGATGAAGGTATGGTTGTTTGCCCTTTTTAATTATACTACACAAACTAGGCTTTCCTTCTATAAAATGGGCCTCCAACTTTCTGTTGCTTACAAACTAACTGATACATGAAAGATTATTGTTTTTCTAAGAGCTTATCAATGATCAAATGATCGTTCTGTTCAATGATCAAACCTATAAAATTTTCAGGAATTTCTTTAATTCACTGGTGGCTCTCACCCATCTTTTTCTTTCCTTGGAGCTGTGTAGACAATTCTATCTTTCCTATAGGAAATCTCTCTCTCAAAAAAAAAAAAAAGGAAATCTCTCTCATGTAGGAAACTCTCTTATTATCCATGATTTCCCCAAAGCTGGTGAGAGAATTCTACACATCTCATGCTGTTCCAATACCCCTGGATGGATTTCACCTGAAGATTTATTTGAATGTGTGTAAAGAAATTTGATAATTTTTTCTGAGGTTCTTTCTCTAAATTGGTTTCAACTGACTTAGGATAGTTTGCTAAGCCCTTTATATTTTAGAGATGATTATTTGTGTCAAGGAAAAAAAAGGAGAAAGAAAAGAAGAGATGTTAGCTGTTTCTCTAATCTGAAATAAAAATTTTTGCTTCAGTCACACTGAATTTACCACTTACTTATTACTTGGTTAATCTTGAGCATATCAGTTTAATCATGGTAGGGTTCAAATCATTAATCCATGAATTGGAGATGGTAAACTCTACTTTTTACAATTTGTTAAAGGAACTACACATACAGAAATTAACTAAAGGTAATTTTCTATCCTTCTGTCCTTCAAGCAGGATGTTTGTAATTTCTGCCTTCTTGTCCTTGCTGCACACATAGTTCTGAAGGCCTTTCTCTGTGTTTGACATTTCGTTCAAGACATAAGGCATTCTAGGATTCAGGTTTCCCTTGCTTAAGCTTGAGCCAGAAACAAGCACCATCTTCTTGGTATTGCTCTTAGAAATGAGTTCTGATTTCAGAAAGAAGTTCCCTAAAAACTTGGACATGAGAATAAGCTTGCCACTGAGAGTTTACACTATATAAATTTATTAATGATGGATCAGAACAGAAGTCAACAAAGTTGTCTTATGCTATAATGTCACTTGGGTCAATGGTTCCCATACACTGGGAATTCATAAACAAGTAAAATTTCAAAATGAAATAAAATCCAGGGTTGCCAGGTTATAAATTTGCCAAGGAAGGACATTAGAACAACAAATAATAAAATATCATGAAGGATGAAATCCCTTTCTCCAGGGATCAAGGAGTAAAATGGCCCATGCTAAGCATTTAATCAAATCCTAACAAGCTGTTATGTCAAAGTTCTGCCTAGTCTTTGTGTTGCTGGAGGAGCAATTATGGGATATGGCTGAGTATCACCAGTTTCTTATTTAAGGAAATCCAAGCAGTCACAGTTTGAGGTTGGGTGTGGACAGGAGCTTCAGGTGCTGATGATGTAAATGAACTGACCCTATTTCACATAATAAAGGAACATCTAGTGACCAAGCTTGTTTGTAGAAAGGCAGCCTTGCTCATTATGAGCCATAGAAAAAGTCTTTTCTTCATCCTAATGGACTTAGTTCATTTGTTGTAAACTGTACTTTCAGGGGTGCCTGGCTGACTCAGTTGGAGAACATGTGACTCTTGATCTCAGGGTCGTGAGTTTGAGCCCCATGTTGGATGTTGAGATTACTTAAATAAATAAAACTTTTAAAAATGTAATACTTTCAAATAGGTATGAATGTCCTTTTCAGCTCCACAAAAATTACATTGCTTTGTGTAGATTCACTTTACTCGTAAACATTCCCTATTTGGCCCTTAGGTATATGACACTTCTACCCTTAGTTTACACCAGGGATTGATAAACTACATCTGTAAAAGACCAGATAATAAATATATTAAACTTTATGGGCTATACGGTCTATGTTGTAAATACTCAATTCTGGCATTGTAGCATGAAAGCAGCCATAGCTATAAGTGAATAAATAAGTGTAGTTGTGTTCCAATAAAATTTTATATACAAAAATCTGGGGCCGGGGCCATAGTTTACCAAATCTCTGATCTAGAGTATAGTGTTTTTTATAATTAATATTTGATCTTAGAATATGTTATATATCTTTGATGTATGTCAATACATACACAACCAGTCTGACTGGCCAATCGGAAAGAATACATGGATTTATCTATAAGTCATCTGATTGGACTTTCCTTTGGACTCAGAGTGTCAAAAACCACCTTGTACACTTTACTATAGCACTTACCTGAGGTGGCGTTCCAAACTGAGTAAATCAGATTTATGAAAGTACATAATACATAATGGAAAAGAAACCATAAAAAATGGAATTTAGAAAATGCAGCATTTTCAAGAAAGGCCTCCATTTGTAATCAGGAGAGTAATATTAAGTAATGCATATGTCCATAAGAGACCACGTAAATAATTTACCAATAAGCTTTTCCCTTGAGCCCTATAGATAATCATATTTAGTGGGCAATTTGGGGAGAGTTTTTTTTTTTTAATCTCTTGTTATTTTTAGAAATCTCGATCCTTAGGATGACTCAAATGAAATTCACTAAGACCCATTTTTCTCCTCTTCTTGGCACACAATTTAATTATAAGCCCCCTGTAGTCAGGTGAAGGCCACGTGATTGAGCTCATATCAATGGAATGTGGGTGAAGTGAGATAAGCTCTTTCCAGGACAAGCTAATAAAGTATCTGTTATTTATGACTCTTCCTCATTTTCCCCTTCTGTAGTAACCTCAAAGCCATGTGTTGAAGATGGCAGAGTACGGGATGGAAGATGCCTGAGTCCCTGAGGTACCTCATGAAAGAGATCTAATCAGTAGAACTGCCCAGGACTTTATGGGAATGAGAAGTTTTTACTGCGTTAAGTTGCTGATATTTGAGATGGGTATTGGCAGCTAACCTACCTGGACAAATACATGGATGCATAGCTACAACCTAGGGTCTTGATGGGATGGAGAAAAAAAGGAACAGACCTGGGCGCCTGGGTGGCTCAGTGGGTTAAAGCCGCTGCCTTCGGCTCAGGTCATGATCCCAGGATCCTGGGATCGAGGCCCACATCGGGCTCTCTGCTCAGCAGGGAGCCTGCTTCCTCCTCTCTCCTCTCTCTCTGCCTGCCTCTCTGCCTACTTGTAATCTCTCTCTCTGTGTCAAATGAATAAATAAAATCTTTAAAAAAAAAAAAAAAAAAGGAACAGACCAAGGAGGAGAAGGAAGTATGGCCTGTGCAAAGAGAGAGACAGTCCAAGGAAGGGCTCTATCCTTGATTCACCCACATCATGGTCCACGTGGAAATGGGAACTCAACAAGGCACTCAGGAGCAACTGACAGTGGATATCTCAGGACAGATGCTCAAGAAGGTGACTCCTGAAGGGAAGAAGGTGATGTGTGATATGACTATGTATGAACAATCAGAGTGGGATATGTGTGTTGGAATTTCTATAAATGTGTTCTTATCTTGCCCACACCACTTAAACTCTATCAAGGATCAATTTCGTTCAGAGAGCCAACTGAAAACCATCACCCCAGGATGACATAATGGATTTTGATGGATTTTTCAAAAGAATGTAGTCAGTCATGGGAACTAAATGAACTACATTGCGGGGACTAAATGGAAAAACAGAGGCCATCGTTGGTTATGTCTACCCTAGCATCATCCAAGAAAGAGAAGGTCATAATCAGCCATCATTGGCTATATCCCATCCCACTGGGAAGAACATTCTTAATACAAAAATGGATGCACAGAATGGCTAGTCATCAGACTTTTGATGTTTTGATCCTGTTGACAAAAATATTCTCACTGTAAAGTAGATGAATCAGGCTATGTTAGCTACTATTAAATATTTAATTCATCTAGTTCCTCTTGTTCTGATTCCAGAATGTGCAGGTCATGATGACCTCAAAGTTTCTCACTCCTCAATACTTATAGGATTTATTATAAATTATAATTGGCATTTAGTTTTATGCCACCTTATGAGTTTGGATAACTCATAAGGTAGCCTAAAAGTTTTATGCATCCATCTTATAAGCTGAGATAACATAAATTTGGTTCTGAAAGATGCAATTGTTCTTGGTGAATTAGCAACTTCAGGTTTCATAGTTTGCAAAGTTGACTGCTAAACACCAGACTGCCGTACTTCCACCAAGAAAGCAAATACCACCCACTGAGGACTTTTAGCAGATAGCCTTTCCTCTCATATCTTATGTAAAGCATGCACCACACATTGCTGATTGAAGCACTTTTCTTATTTGCATTTCTGTTGTTCTATCTTTCCACATGGTCTTCAACAGAAGGAAACAGAACACCCAATTTTGAATAAAGGAACTGCAGGATTAGAAGGGCATCAATATAGACAATCCTTGTAGGTGTTTTGGCTCTATTCTCTCCTCTGTGTTAGCTTTATCCTCACGGAGGTAGCAGAACTGATTATCAAATAGACATAGCAATATCCAGAGATGAAAAAGATTAGGCCCTTCTTATATCCCTTTTTAAGAGCTATAAAACCTTTCCCAGAAACTTCCTAAAGTACTTCCTTTCAAATTTCACTGGCCAGAATTTTATCATTAGTCTATGCCTAAATTTGCATTAAAAATGAGACCACTTTATGTGGCTTAGAACAATCAAAGTCCACCTTCCCAGAGTTAGAGATTCACCTGAATCCCCTGGGTTTACCTGAAGCCCTTGACTACAGTAGAAAGGCAGATACCTAAGCAAAATCAGACTTCTGCTACTAAGGAGAAAAATGTAAAAATGGATGATAGGTAATGTGGTAGATGTCTACAAATGTGGCCACAATTTCTTGTATGTGATTATCACTTCTCTCTACTTTCCACCCACTGAATCAAGGTTGGCCTTGTGATAGGCTTTGACCAAGTGAATGTGATGAACTAATCTGTGACTTAAGAATCCTGGAAGTTTCCTTTCTCACTCTTTTTCACACTTTTGGCAGCATTACATTATAGGTGCAATGTAAATAAGCTTGGAGAGAACTTGTGGAGAGAGAAAGGTCTAGCCAGCCCCTTGTTGTTCTGGCCACCCAAGTTGAGTGAAGCCACCTTCAGATGTGTGAGTAAAACCATATTCAAAGTTCTAGTGCAAGCCAAGCTCACACTTGAATTTATCTACATGAGTGATCCCAGATAACACCACATGGACCATAAGAACCACAGGGGGAACCCAGCCAATGCCCAGAACTGTGAGAAATAATATGGGTTGATTTTTAAGCTACCGAATCAGACTGATTTGTTCCATATCCTAACACATAACTGTCTTAGCCCATTTAAGCTGATATAATGAACTACCATAGCATGGATGGCTCATAAATCACAGAAATTTATCACTCACAGTTCTAAAGGCTGGAAGTCCTAGATCAGAGTGCCAGTATTGTCGGGTAAGAGCCCTCTTCTGGGTTGCAGACTTCTTGTTGGATTCTCAAAAGACAGAAGGTAAAAAGCAAGGGAGCTCTCTTAGGCCTCTTTTATAAGAATACTCATCCCATTTATGAGGACTCTGCTCTCATGACCTCCTCACCTCCCAAAGGCCCACTTCCTAAAACCATCACCTGGGGGGGGGGGGCGGGTTAGGTTACAACCAATGAATTTGTGATTGGACTCATTCAGACCATGGCAGTAAACTTGTAAATGTCCCTTATATTTCTGTATTCACAGGGGACTTACCTACACTATCACTTTTTAATATATGCAGGTCTTCTGTCTTTTTTTAAGGTAATATCACTAAGAACATTTAGTCATAAATTTAAAATTTTTAGTAATGTCTTTCATTTCTCTCTGCCATGTTCTTTTAGATTTGTGCATATATTCAGGCTTAGATGAGAAACCAAAATTATGCTTCTGGAGAAGTATACATTTCTGGGAATCTTCACATTTGAGAACAGCTCAACTATGTTCCTTGGGATGAAATGTGAGTCAACCACAGCCCTGGACAAAAGCAACCAGCAACATATCTGTGCACAGGAAGTACTCACTCATACTAAAATGCCAACTGAACTGAAATTGCCAAGATGCACTGCTGTCTTTCTGTGCCCTTATTTCACTTTTGTGTGGACAGGAGGTGATAAATAACCATATGTTGTCCTTGAACAGTGTGATGGATACACACTCTTTTAAAAAGGCATTTTGATGTTAGGGATAGATTCCTGATGATAAACAGCAATGACTTGTAAATTTAGGATAAGTCTTGCTAAGAAAGATAAATTTATGCAAATTTAGAAGCTATTCAGGTTTCTGCATCACCTCATTAAGTTTCAGAACAAAAGATGGCCAGATAGACCTGGTTTATGAATTCAGAAGACTAGAAAGATCCTGGATACACCATCCTCTTTACAATTAGGCAGATCAAAATCTAAACCATTTACACAAATATCACTCTCTCATTTAGAGAATTCCAGAGAATGAACGCTCTCTTTTCTCCATGTAATACAAGGAATTGTTAATGGAGACCCTATTCCACTCCAGCCTCATTTATTCAAACTACCAGTGCAAACCTGGGTGCAATAAATGCATACACAACACAGATTCCGACGAATTTAAGCCAAATCCTTAATGCCATAATCTCAACCCATTGTACCTTTCTCTGGACTTCATAAACAAAACAGGAATCCTCCCTATCTTCATGTCCTACCTACCAGTAAAGAGGTAAGGGACAGTGGAATTCTACTGCAGTGAAAATGCTAAAAGTCTAACACTGAGGACTTGTTATATAATCTTTTGTAAAATACAAAATGTAAAATACCCACAAATGCACAAGATTACCAACAAAAGCAGCTCCTCTCTAAATCATTGAGTTATTAATGTGATTTATAATCTCTCTGAAGCTCCTCTTCCATAGGAAGGCCATAAGGCTCAATTTAGCAGTAAGCGCCTTAAAGGTAAAAGTATGCAAGAAACAGAATGGTAAGTGGGGAGTAAGGGAAATTCTAGAATAGATTACTTCTTGTGCCATCCTGGGTCCCAAGTCACAAAGTAAAGAACCAGAGTCATAAAACTCTTTTATAAAATTCATTGTAGCCATAGTCCTAGCAAGGGAGTTCCTTTTGTTAATAGTCATCATAAATATATTCAGTTGAAATACTAATTTAGTTGTTAAATCATCAACTATCTGATTGAAAAATGAAATCTTTAGGTAGACCACTTATAGGTGGGCTATATTTTTCATTATTTTAAGTTTCACTGTTCCATTTATCTGGGCCTTTAAAATTAACACCCACTTCTTCATTAACCTTTCACATTTAATCATGTAGTTGAAAGTCACACTGCCTACGAATTTGGAATAGCAAGAAGTAATTATAATGATGTAATGATAAGTGAAAAAAAGTCCCAGAAACAAATACCATCTGAGATATATAGACAGTATTTTAAAAACACCTATGTAGAAATAAAACTGGAGGAAAGTTCAGCCAAATGTAACAAGGGTCACATATGGATGGGAGTAGAGTATGTGTACATGCTTATGTGTGTCTATGTTTTATCAGTTTCTTTTAACTTTATTATATTTTTTAAAAATTATGATAATGCAAAAACCCTTTCTTTCTAGAGCGATAGATCAAGACAGATTTGTTGACAAAGGCTACAGACCCAAGAGCCAAAAAAAAAAAAAAAAGAGGAAAAAAAGGGAAAAGGAAAATTCACAGATTAAAAGAAATTATTGGAGTCTACATCCTAAAATCTAGAAAGCTTCACTTGACTCACTCAGAAGAAACTACAGAGAAAAAGGAAAAATAACTGAGCCTGATTGATTTTTATCATTCTCTTTGGAGAAAATCATCTTCATCAAGACTTCAACATCAATGCCAGAGCCCAGGAAGATATAGGAAAGGCCATGGAGAGTATAGCGTTTGGGGTCAGATGGCCTCAGACTCCTGGCTCTGCTACTTTCAAGGTTTTGATTATGTTCAAGATACTTTATCTTCTCTGAGGCTCAGTCCTCTCATCTGTTAAATAGGGGCAAGAATAGTGTTTGTTTCAGAAGGTTACTGTGAGAATTGTCAATATAGATAAGGCACTTAATGCAATGTTTCCATCATATTATTAATATGAAAGCACAATCTTCCCACATAATAAAGAGGATGCTGTTTGCAGCAGTTAAATTATAGGAGGGGGGAAAAGAAACAAACATGTTTGAGTGACATATTTCATAGAATTCTAGGACATTTGCAATGTTAAGCTTTTAAAAATAAATATATTGAATGCTTAATGCTATACCCAGCTTGTGAATTTTAGGGCAAATTTATAATATAATAAAGGTGTCTCTTTTATGATCACTGTGAGTATTTCACACTGTTTTAAGGCTCCCTGATAATAAACATAATTTTATGCTTCTTTTGTTTTCCAAACAGATTTTAAAGATCTTACTAATGTCCTGGTAAATATTTTATAATGGACTCTTTGAGGGGGAATACAGCATTGATTTGAAGTCTTTGCCAAAAGATTTATCCCTATAAATATGGGATAAATATTCCAATATTTATTTATTTATTTATTTATTTATTTATTTATTTATTTATTGGAATATAAATATTCCAATATTCCAATCATGGCCAGTTTCAACTTCCCAGTATGATGTCAGTGAACCAGCACTTGGGAAGAAATATGCAGAACACCACTGTTTAGTATTTCTAGCATAAAGACACAATAGACTTAATCCACCTCAATAGTATAGATCATGGTAAAAATGTAGTAAAAAATTAACAAGAAATGGGGTTTGGAGAATGTAATACCTTAGTTTTTAATATAACTAATTTAATTGTAAGTTTATATGATTTTGTTTTTAATAATGCCTATATTTAACAACCAGCTCTCAAAATTCCCAAAAATTTAGCAACTGGCTCTCTTGAGCCACTATGGGCTGGCTGCAGCACACTATCCTGTGCTCATTACTGTACTGGACATGAAGATGAATGACTGAAGAAAATTCAAGCATTTACTCAGTGCCCATTCTCTGGAAACCATGTCCATGAACATTATTTCACTTGATAGACATATGAGGTCAAAGCAGATCATTATTCCATTTTATCATTATTCCACTTTATTGAAGAGGAAATTGAGGCCCAGAGAGGTTAACAAACCAAACAAAGTCAGGGTTATGAAGGGACAGAACAGATATCACAAACTGAGTCTCCAAAAGGGAGCAAGAAGGTAACTTGAGGGCGCCTGGGTGGCTCAGTGGGTTAAAGCCTCTGCTTTCGGCTCAGGTCATGATCTCAGGGTCCTGGGATCGAGGCCTGAATTGGGCTCTGCTCGGCAGAGGGCCTGCTTCCTCTCTCTCTGCCTGCCTCTCTGCCTCCTTGTGATCTCTCTCCCTCTGTGAAATAAATAAAATAAAATTAAATTAAAAAAAAGAAGGTAACTTGACAAATGGAAGCAAGACAAGTTGGGAGTAAAAATCTGAGCAACTGGAGGTGGGTAGGGGCTATGACCAGCAAAATTAACAGCTGGCATTTTTTAAAACACTAAGCACCAAGCCCTGCACTGAGTCTTTGCGTATACGAACTCATTTAATCTTCAAAATGACTATGAGGTGGGTATCTTATTATGCCCACTGTCCAGATGAGGAAATCCAGGTTCAAAAAGGTATCCAAAGTCACACCATTAGTAAGTGGTGGAGCTGGACTAGAATCCCAGCCAGTCTGTGACCACAGCCCACATTCTGGTCCTCTATGAATGCCTCATTTAAAGAGAACAACTGCTAGTCAGCTTGGGTGTGTTGTTATATAAAAATGTAGGTCAGTGTTACCAGACCTTCCAATTTATCAAGAAGAATATGGAAATCTGGACTTTTATGTGACATTTTATTTTATTTATTTTTTTATGTGACATTTTACTTCATTCTGGAAAACTGTGGGTCAACGGGTCTTAGACCATCCCTTCCTTCCATTATTTTCTTTTTCTTATGCAGATGTTGACCCTTCTATTTCTATCCACTATGACTGTGAACATTTACATACATATTTCTACCTCCTTCTCCATTCCTGATACATTCTAAAGTTCTTCGACTTCATCATCTGGCTCAATGAAGAATTCTTTGGCTCTAACCATTCTGTAGTTCAACCCATTGATCAATTTGGCACTCTACAGAAGTGGTTCTCAAACTTGAATGTCTCAGAATTACTTGGGAGTGTATCTTAATACACAGATGCCTGAGTAGCTCTCCCAGAGTTTTTGATTCAGCAGATCTCAAGTAGATAAAAGAATCTGTATTTCTAACAAGTTTTTGGGTGATGTTGATGCTGTTGGTCTGGGGATCATACTTCGGGAGCCACTGCCTTACCACAACTCTTCCATCGTTTATACTTCTCATTTATACTCTGATTTTCCTTATAACTGATTGTTTCTGTTCCTTATGTCAAACTCTGTAATATCACTTTGAGTATATTCATTTAACTTATTTTAAATTCTAGCTCTAATACGTTAATTCTATTTTGTTCGCTATAAGCAATTCAGGGAGTATTGCTTTTCTGCTTTTCTCGTTCATATACATAGTCTCTCTATACACACACATGTATATTTTGATATTTCTATTTCAATATAAATATAAATATACACACATATACCATCTCTTCTGTGATCTATTTCCCTGGGGAGTATCAGCAGTGTATACCTAGGGGAGGGGCCCTAGCTTATGCCCCTCCTAGTGATTTTAGACAATGGATTGGGAGATGCATATCAGAAAAGAGCCTGAAGCCCTGGGATGGGCCACCACCACACCTCATCTGCCACCAGGATCCATGCTCTTTTCCAAGGTGCTTGTAAACACCTGTCACCAAGGTGTAGAGGGGAGAGAGAGAGGAGGGAAAAGGAGAAAAGAATGTTCAAAGTCTGTAGGTCTGATTGAGGATTGAAGGGGTATTATTCATCTCTCACTTGAGTTCAGTTTAACTCAGTCAAGATTGTGATGATGAGATGTCCATCAGTTTAAGATTTTGGATTTTTTAGCGATGGAAATATTTTAGTTGAATATTTGGAGAAGCTGCTTTAGGTGATGTGGTCTGGAATCAGAAGCCCAGATACTTAAGATTTTCGACTACTTTTTAAATTTGAAATCTACACAACACTTTTGCATACCTAGGTTATTTAAATCAGACCTTTAGAATCCAGGAAAACATTGACTATTCAACACTTTTTCATTTTTCATTAGTGTTATTGGGGTTAAAACCTTTTCAGGACCAGTAAATTACTGCTCACTAAGACAAATTTCTTATGCACATCCAGAATAACGAAATCAATGAATGGGGAATTCCTATTCATAAAGATGACAGGATGGAGTGGTGATGATCAGAGCAATCGAAAAATGTAGATATGCTGGCATTATTCCAAGCCATATTCCACGAATATACAGCTAATCAGTTAGTACCACTTCCTCTAACAATGAAGCAAGAGAAAGGTAATTTGCTATATTACAGGCTCATCCTGTTGTAGTAGTTGTGATGACTTCTGGAAAGGCACGGGAAGCTGTCTGCCATTGTTAATAGAGATTGCTGATGCACATTTTATTCTTGTATGTGCTCAGGACGTATAAATCCCAGAAATTCAGAAAGCACAATTTTCTAATGAAGAACTGTGAAATGCTGCCAGACATACAGACCATAATAGCTAATGCAATGGTGAACTCTCTGGGGCAAGTGTTCATGTCACTACATGTTCTCTGTTTAAATAGCTCCCTGATAGGATGCTTTCTCTACATGGAAGGCTATATATATTGTCTTCTTGGTAGACCATAAAAATAGCCACAGATTCCTCCTCCCTGCTCTATGTCCCCATTTTTTGCGATGTGACTTTGTGGCTCCTTCCATCAAGAGCTGGGGCCTTTCTTCAGCCCTGAAGCTGGCCTGGCCTCCTGAATTGGCTTGGCCAATGGAACAGTGGCAATCATGATGTAAGTAAGCACTTATACATTTAAGGCTCTGGATTGTCTTGGGACCCCTTCTACCCCGGGAACAAGACTTGGCCAGCCTGCTGGAGAATGATCAGCCATGTGGAGGAGAAGTGAAGTACCCCGAGTCAATAAGGCAACTGATGCATAAATAAGCCCAACCAAGACCAGCCAAACCTCATCTGGATCAATAGAACCACCTCACTGAGTCCCTAGCAAATTAATGACCTGCAGAATTATGAGCTAGAAAATGTTGTTGCTTGAAGTGTGTTTGTGAGTTGTTGCTCCAAACTGTGTTTGGAGTTATTTATTATGCAGCAAAAACTAAAGGGACAGAAAAATTAATGTGGAGACAGAAATATGCCTGTGAGAAATATTTGAGATTTTTCTCCTTAGGCAACTCCTGAGATGTCAGTTAGAATGACATGTCTATGAGTGTGAGGCCTGGATGTTTCTTTAACATATAGTACAAGGCATATAAAGGTCCTCTATAAGTATTTACTGAATGTGTATTTACATGTGAATCTCTGTGGATATAGTCTCTTCCATTACACTGTATAGAAGTTTCCTAGTCATCCCCCATCCTTCTATTTCCTTGGAATTTAATATTTCTGAGCCTAACTTCCAGCTGTCAGTACTGGCAACTCTGCCTGAAGCCCACTCTTGCTTCCAAAACCTGTTCTGCCCATGTACAGGAAAGGCCAGAACTGGGAGGTATTCAGTGTACCCACGGAAGCAACCCTCTATCAATGACCAAGGAATGCTGGTAGGTAAATACCCCATCTCTCTCAAAGGATAATTCTGAGGTGCATGTTCTGTACTGTCTTTCAGGATTCCCCAGGGTTTTGATTTCTAGTTGCCCACAATGTAACTTGCTTGATAATGTGTCCTTTATTATCTTTCTTCCCATGACCAGTATTTCCTGGGATCACCTTCCACACACGTTATTTGCACTCTAAACTCTGCTTCTGGGGGAAACAAAATGAGACACATGGAGATGCCTAGAACTTCAGGTTTGTTCATTCCTATATTAAGGGAATGGAAAGCTATCGAAGACTCCTTTATCTTTTGGAGACAGATGGTAGCTTAAGCATCTGCTATACATGAAAAAGATACATGCCATAAGTAAAATGAAGACATAGATAAATGCCCCTCTGAAAAGCTTTAAAGGATCTTTGGTAGCAAAAAAGACATACTCATATTGCTTAATGTTTTCTAAAGAATAGTTATCTCATCATGCAAAATGAGGGGAAATAATATAACTTTGTCATGTGCTAAAGCCAATGCAATAAAGGGCAACTGATTTCTTTTCTCAGAACAACTGTTCCTAAGGTTCTTCAATGTATAATATACGGAACTTCAACACTTCTGTTTAGTGTTTTTGTTTATCTTGGGGTAGAAAGTTCTTAATAGATCCCTGAGAATACACAGACAGATAAGATGTGTCTACCATATGCAATAAGAAAAAATTATAAAATTTGATTAACTATAAATTTTATGTAAGATCTATTTTTTCTTATCCCCCTATAAAAAAAAGTCACCTGCCTTCAAACATATTTAGTTTTTCCTATGGAACTAAAGTCCTTGTATTTTTAATTGACCAGTTTCTGACATGAATTCAATAATATTTTAGTTACTTAAGAAAAAACCAATAGATTATTCTAACTTCATTGTAATTGCTAAATCTGATATTCCCTAAACTTCATGCAGAAATGTGAAAGCCAAGCTGGATTTCTACTTAGTAGTGTGCTTCATGGATCCACTCCCACTGGTTTGGACATATGGAACTGGAGTCAGTAGATGAGCTTTTGAAAGATCTTAACTCCAAGGTCTCAACTCTCAAATGACATTAATTTTCATGAAATTGGTTCTAATTCATTATTTCCAGCATATGGGATGAATACACTTTTCTTCCAAGGCATAAGCCCTTTATAAACTACAACTGATGACTGTATTATCTAACTTCCCATCCTCAGGCACAAACAGAATTCATTTTCTATACTCAGTTGAGGACATGATCACTTATTATTTTCTATTGTTACCCAGCTCTTGCAGGTCTAGCCTTACCTAATGGCATTTGAAAATGCTTAATGGAAAGACAATATACATTTTCAAAAGTATCCCCTAACTGCAACAGTGCTGAATGTCCTGTGGGAATTCACTTTTTTTTCAATTGAGTTAAATGTTTTCCATAATTTCTTGGCCAAACATGAAAATACACATTAGCAGAAAAATTACATTGATATTAAAATACAAACAGCATCGAAAAGTATTCACCTCATCACAATTTTTATTACAGTAGCATTTGTTCTCATTAATTACAACAACTTTCTATGTAATTAAAATGCCATTCCCACTTCTAAAGTAACTCCAGGGCGCCTGGGTGGCTCAGTGGGTTAAAGCCTCTGCTTTCGGCTCAGGTCATGATCTCAGCATCCAGGGATCGAGGCCCACATCGGGCTCTCTGCTCAGCAGGGAGCCTGCTTCCTCCTCTCCCTGTCTCTCTGCCTGCCTCTCTGCCTACTTGTAATCTCTCTCTCTGTGTGTCAAATAAATAAATAAAATCTTAAAAAAAATAAAAATAAAAATAAAAATAAAAAAATAAAGTAACTCCAGCATGGCTGCCTTAACCATCACTCCTCTAAAGCATGCCAAAGCTTATGCTGATCAAATAAAGAACAGTTCACATGGACACGACAAAGGCCCATGAAAATTCTACTGAGAAATACAAGTCAGTTATCAAATGTTAGTAACCTTTGGTGAAGATGAACAAATGTTATGAAGCTGTATTGTAAATATACAAAGAAACCAAACTATATATGTTTGGTTTACCTATCAATTTCCTCTTCAAATTCTCCTGTGAAGTTTGCAATGTAGAGCGGAAATTCTCTGTTTTTATACATGTGTCTCAAAGGAACTTAGAAGGTAGAATGTTGAGAATAGGTGGGAGCTTCCTTTTGATATGTTTTGGAATTTCAAACTTCAAAAAATATTAAACTGGCATCATTATGTATCAGCATTAAGTCTCATTTAAAAATATATAAATTCACCACCTTAATAAGAATAATGACACTTCTTTTTTTTTTTTTAAAGATTTTATTTATTTATTTCACAGAGGGAGAGAGATCACAAGTAGGCTGAGAGGCAGGCAGAGAGAGAGGAGGAAGCAGGCTCCCTGCAGAGCAGAGCCTGATGCGGGCTTCGATCCCAGGTCCCTGAAATCATGACCTGAGCCGAAGGCAGAGGCTTTAGCCCACTGAGCCACCCAGGCGCCCAATGACACTTCTGAGAGGAAGGTAATGCTTCTCTTTTCAACAAAAAGCAAAATTATTATTGAACTATTCAAGAAATAACAACCAAATACATAACTTATACATTCTTGCACAAATAATTCACACAAATAATTATAAAGCAAGCTAGCTTTTCCACATTAAGAACTGTCCAATAGCATTCCCTTTATTCCCAGCATCTGAATTCTTTTTATCCCAGCCATTAAAATGTTAGTTTTATAATATTACCATAATATGAACAAACAGTGATTATACTTATTAGGTACCAACCTTTAGTCTAAAGTATTCCATAATGTATTTTAATTAACATACATATGAACACCCTGGTGAAGAAGATGCAATTATTTTTCTCATTTTATATATGAGGAAATGGAGGCACAGAAAGGTTGAGTAATTGGCCCAAAGTCACTCAGATGGTAGATGACAGGAGGCCTGGGGATATAAGAGTTGGGAGTCAGATTCATGCATCAGGTCCATAAGCACTGCACAATTCAGAACCCAAGGCTGAAATCCAGTTGAAAGCACAGAGCACAGCCATGTGTAAACCAGCACAAGTCAATAACATCCCTGAAATTCAGTCATCCCCGCATCTGCACATTGAGAGTGGGAACTCCAGGGCTCTTCCTGCACTAACACAAGACAAACCTCTGTACACTCTCTGTGCACACTAAAAGCGTGAGAATGTACATTGGCAACAGTCACTTCTCTGACTTTGCATCCCTGAGACTACAGACTTGAACTGTCCAACATGGGAGACACTAGCCACACGTGCTATTGAGTATTGAAATGTGGTTAGTCTGACTGAGATGTGCTGTAAGTATAAACCACACACTAGATGTCAAAGACATATCACCCAAAAAAAAGCTAAAATGCCTAATATTTTTATATGAATTATATGCTGAAATGGTGATTTTTAAAGTATTAGGTTAAATAAAATATAATACTAATATTAATAACTTCCATTGCTTTTGACTTTATTTTTAATTTAGTTACTAGAAAATTTAAAATTACATACATGGCCTACATTATATTTCTTTTGGGCAGTATTGGCTTAGAGGGTGAGCGGTGAAGCAGAGGAGGGGATGATGTGTAAATATTACCACCGCAGAGAGATGTACTCATGCTTATTTAGTTCAAGATAAAGTAAAGAGCATTTCTGGATTTAAGAAGTCCTGAGCATTTTCTTTTTCAAAAATGGCACCATATGCTTTCCTCTAAAAAGATCTGAGATAATATTAAGAAAATATAAAATACTGGGAAAGTATAAAAGTCACCAGGGTATTTTTTACCTTTTTTTCCCTTCCTTTCTATCTCTCCCTCCCTTCCCCCCTTCTCTCTCCCTCTCTCTCTCTTTCATCCATGTAGGAATAGCTCTGGGAAAAACCTGATTTATAGAGTCTGCCAATTTCCATGGTGTAAATACTCCCTCCATGACAGATTTTTAAGTACCAACCCAATGTCACGGAAGTTGGGGAAAACTGTGCAGTACTCTACCACTATATATTACTTCCACCATACAGATTCAATAGATGCAAATAACCTAAAAGCATATATAAAAATAAAATAAGCAGGAAGTGGTGAGTTCTATGTATTTCTTCTTTGTTTTTAATATAATTTAATTGTAAGTTTGCATAATTTAATTTTTAATAAAAGCTATGTTTAAAAAGTGACTTGCCAACCCCCCCAAAATCCTAAACATTCAACAGTTGACTCTCTTGCGAGCCACTGCAAACCTATCACTCTTATGACATTTACTTGGAAATCACATGTAAAGGAACAACAACTCTTCCAAGACTCATAAGAAACCCCCAAAATATTCTTACTCCCAATCATTCATTCAACTATCCACAAAAGCACAGCCCTGGCTCACAGTTATCATTTACAGAGATATGATACTGGAAAGAACAGAGCCAAGCTGTTTAGCGGAGTCTAATGCTAGTAATCTCAGTCTCATACAATCCATCTCAGAGAGAAACAACAGAACACCCTGTGAAAGCTGCCAGGGAAGAGTCTTGGCATCCCTTTGTACTCTCTCAGGAAGTTCCTTCTCACAACTAACCTAAATCTCTTTTGCTGCAATAGAGGCCCATTCGTGTTTGCTCTGTGTTTAGTGAAGGTAGAAACAGCTGGTTACCATCCCCTGCATTACAACTCTTTATGTAAGGAAACGAAACACCCCAAACTAGCTTCCAAATCTGCTCAGCTGTAAAAACAGCCTCTTCTTGAGCAAAAACAAACAATAAATTAAATGGAATTGGGAGTTGAGAAGTGCTGTGTATTTCACTCCAGGGAAACACCTTGGGCCAGGTTATAGCCTCGTCAGCACCTAGTGATCAAAGGCCCATTTTCCCTGGAAATAAATTCAAGGACTGAAACAGATGGGATTATTAATCAAGTTGCTGTTAGCATGTTGGGCCATTTTACAGAACATCCTTAAAGCAGGAGGCATCCTGGGCTTTATCTAATAATAGGATTCTAAGGTCTTGGCAAAATGCATGTTGCCCTGCATGCTGACTCCTTGCTTGCCATGTCCATTTTTATGAAAGTGAATGCGATAAATCAGAGTAGCTACAGAAGCCACACCTTAGGGGGTACACATGGGCCAAGAGAAGTTAAAGTGCCAACTAATACACAAAACTATGCCACCCACATTTTCTTGGCGAGAGTTCTTATCTCTCTGGATGGATTAAAAAGGAGAGGGTGGAAAGCCCTCCCAGTGTAGGGCTGGCCTAGCTGGAAGCAAAGTCGGGGTATTTGGAAAAGAAAGGAAAGAAACAATAGCCCTAGTTCTAGTCAATTCCTAATAGTGTCCTAACAGGGGAGAAAATATAACTGTGAAGTTGCAAAAGCAAGGATATTCAGGAGACAGATTTGCTGTTCTTGATTCTGCGCTCCACAGTCTCTGATCACTGCCTTTGAGCCAGCGCCTAATGTTAGTACCTGATTTACTTGCTTGCCCTCCAGCAGACATGGGCTTCTTCATTTTGTGTAGCCCAAAGGGGTCATTCCTTTCCACCTCACCTCTCACCCTACTTCATCATTCCTTTTCTGCTTTGTTTTGGAAAGCCCGGATTTCAAAGCCAAATTCAGCTCAGAGTGCCACATTTTCCCTCAGGACATGTCAGATCCCCAGAAAGGAAGAATGGACCGAGTTTCTTTTGCTGAGGGTTGTCTCCTACAACTGAAGCTCAGTGCTGCTTCCACACAAGGAGCCTGAGAAATTCTGCGATCCTGATCCACAGGTGACAACAGATGTCACCTCCTCTGTGGACACTGGTTTACCCTCCATTTCCGAAAGGAAAGGCTGCCAATGTGCTAGGAGGAGGAAGAGTGGAAACATCCTTCTCCAGGGCCACATAATTTAGCACCTACCCAGCCACAAGGCACACCTACATATGATGAGCTGGTGTGCCTGCAACAATTCCCACTGGAGCTCAAATGCATACCTTTCCTAAACTACAGCAGAAGTCAAAATATGGCAGCCCACAGTCCAAATCCAGCCTGCGTGGATGTGTTGAGTGGTCTTCACGGCACCTTTTTTAAAATCTGTATTTGTTGAACAACATCTTAAAACTGGGAAATTCCACTCAGAAATCTGTATTTCTAGTTTTTCCAGAGACTCTTGCCACACTATGCCACGTTCCAACATGGCAACAAATGGTCACAGCTGAGTGGGATTGCCCTATCTAAACAGCACGTACCTCTCTCGGGTCCATCACAGTGCTCCCTGCTCCCCCGTATCAAGGCAATCCAATATTTATCATTGAACTTGTTCTGTTAGGTCTCTGTTTCTAAACTTTCTTTAGTCTCAGGCTTTCTTACATGCTACTGACCCAAATATTTTAAGAAATGAGAGGCAAAGCTATGCCCTGAACAAAGAGTAACCATAAGCAAGGACTTGATTTTGAAACTAAAGAGGTTTTATAAGGCAGACGGAGAAAGCAAATGGCCTGAGGACAGTGCTATTGCTTGACCACTGGTGTTCTTGTTACCCTGTGGGGTCGGGAATGGCAGAATCTACTGACTGTGAAGATTTGAGGATTATGCAAGGAAATAAACTCATAGACTTCTCAACAGTCTTCTTATGCCAGCCCAAAGATGGCCTTTAGCAGTTTTGTTTTATTCTGGTAGTATTTCTCTTCCATCATTATTACAATATAAATATGTCACAGAAAGTTTGGGGAAAAAAGAGAAAAGTCCCCTTCTCATTACAGTGTCACTGCCCTGTCCACTCTTCTCAAGCAACCACTGCTATCCATTAATTGTGAGTCCTTCTAGAAAATATCTAGTCATTTACATACATTTATATCCACTGTTTTATGTATAGAGCTGTAGTGTGCTCATATTTGCTTAACAATATTAGCACATACATTTTTTCATCCTTCTCTTTGAAAGTTATCTCTAAAAATGATACTCAACCCTCCAAAAGTGTGAGAAATAAATTTCTGCTGTTTAAAAGCAAAAAAAAAAGGATATACATCTACAGTAAATCACTCAAGCAATTTAAAAAAGATAATAAAAATTCAAATTACTTAAAATCATTTCATCCAGAAATAATGGTTACTAACATTTGAAGATCCTCACCATAAGTATCTTTCTATGTATATATACAGGCAGAAGGAGGGACGGAGGAAGAGGGAGGGAAGGAAGGAAGGAAGGAAGGAAGGAAAGAAGGAAAGAAGGAAGGCAGGCAGGCAAGCAGGCAAGCAGGAAGGGAGGGGAAGAGGGAGGTCAGTCAACAAATTGATAAATCAATTTATAAACATACAGATAGGAAAACGGGATTATGTTATGACAGCATTTTGAAACAAAAGTTTTAATATAATTTTCCTTTAAAATGAAGAAAAGGGGGTACCTTTTAGACTTTAAAATGAAGAAAAAGAGGTACCTGGGTAGCTCAGTCAGTTAAGCATCAGACTCTTCATTTTAGCTCAGGTTATGATCTCAGGGTTGTGAAATCAAGCCCCGTGTCAGGCTCTGTACTGGGCATGGAGCCTGCTTAAGATTCCCTCTCTCCCTCTCCCTCTGCCCCTCCTCCACTCTAGTTAAAATAAATAGATAGATAGATAGATAGATAGATAGATAGATAGATAGATAGATGATAGATAGATAGATAGATAGATAGATAGATAGATAGATAGATAGGTAGATAGATAAAAATGAAGAAAAAGAAAGCCAAAGAACTATTCAACTTCAGAAAAGCATGTTTCCTCACAAAAATGAAGTGGTTTCTAAATTATCTCTCTAAAAGAAACAATCTGAGGGTGGATGGGTTATGGACATTGGGGAGGGTTTGTGCTTTGGTGAGGGCTGTGAAAGATGTAAGCCTGATGATTCACAGACCTGTACCCCTGGGGCAAATAATAAAAATAAAATAAAAAAAATGGAAAACAAAAAAAAAACAAAAAAAAATAACATATATAACAAACAAAAAAAAAGAAACAATCTGAAACATTGTGTTGGATAGTATCTATCGACTCTCTTTTGTGAAANGAAAACAAAAAAAAAAACAAAAAAAAATAACATATATAACAAACAAAAAAAAGAAACAATCTGAAACATTGTGTTGGATAGTATCTATCGACTCTCTTTTGTGAAAAATGTGGAAAATAGCATTCCTAATTTTACTAAATATATTCTTTTTTATAATGGACTTTTAGGACAGTTACCTCTTATTCTGTGATAGCAATTCCAATAGTTGTTCCTTTTGGTTTCTACATGTTAATAGAGCCAATGCCCAAAACCAACCTATATCATGGTTGCTTCATTTCTTTCTTTTTTTTTTTTAATTCTTTGCCCCAGGGGTACAGGTCTGTGAATCATCAGGTTTACATCTTTCACAGCATTCACCAAGGTTGCTTCATTTCTGACTTTTAAATATTTTCTTTGACTTACTGACAAGATTAAATAATTCAATAGTTTGTTTGGCTCTTTTTTTCCAAGAGGGGCTCTTGGGTGTTCTAGTATATGAATTGTTGCATATTTGAAAATGTTCATGTGTTGATTGACCTTATCCTTTTTTTTTTTTAAAGATTTTATTTATTTATTTGAAAGAGAGAAACACAGCGAGAGAGGGAACACAAGCAGGGGGACTGGGAGAGGGAGAAACAGGCTTCTGCTGAGCAGGGAGCCCAATACAGGGCTCAATCCCAGGTCCCTGGGATCATGACCTGAGCCAAAGGCAAATGCCTAATGACTGAGCCACCCAGGTGCCCCGGTTGACCTTATCTTTGAAGGACAACTTGACTAGACCTATAATTCCCAGTTCACATTTTTTTTCTCTCAGAATTCTGGGGACTTTGTTCTATTGTGTCTTCTGCTATTGAGTATTTTCTGTATAGATTTTGGCAGACAATCTGACATCTCCAATTAGTGATGGCTTTTTCTGTCTAGATACTCATGAAAGTCTTTCCTTACATTTGTGTTTTAATAACTTCAGTAAGATTTACCTTACTGTTGATTATTATATCATTTTTGTTTTGGACAACATGTACCCATTACATCTGAAGGTTCAATCTCAGGGAAACTTCCAGGAAACTGAAGATGCATAGATGTTAAGTAACTTGCTCACAACCACACAGCTAGTAAGTGGCAGGGTCTAGATTCAGATCCTGCTGTCTGATTCCAGAACCCAGCCCCCAGTCACTGCAGTAGTTTATCCTGATGAAGAACTGTGCTGTACATTTCCTCTCTAAGCCAGTTAGTCACGAAGTACACACAGTTTACTCCAAGGATGTCTGCATTTGACAGGTACTGAGTATACAGATAGTCTGTCACCATTTCTAAGTTACTGTCCAGAGAAAGGAGGACACAGTGGGTTTCAATCATTGTGGTACTGCCTTCTTTTGAAGAAAAGGGAAGCAGAGGGAAGAAATGGAAAGACAAAAGTAACAGATCCAAAGGAAGCAGAAAAGGATTCCAGAGGGGAAGGATGCAGACTGACAGAAGCAAATATGCTTCTTGCTACTACATATGTCAAGGACAGCAGAATAGAATTGGCTCCATCTCCTGACTTCATCCTCAGACATCCTTTCCCTTTACCACCACTTTCCCCAACAGTACTAGGTCTCCTTAATTTCTGGGCACCACCAAGAAGAAAGCAGACAGTGTGCAGGTGCCTGATGAGGTCAGCCCTCTAGCAAACCAGCACAGGTGGCAATTCACAAGAGGTATCCGAGCAGCACTGACCAGCCTCCGTACCCAGCTCTCTTTGACCTAATTGGTCAGATGCCCTGAAATTTCCACCTTGAGAATTGTTCATTTGAGTGACATTCTCTCTACAAAAGGCCACTTGTTATCAGGAAAGGATAAGCTTTTTGCTAGCCTTTGACCTACTAAGAGAACACAACAGATTCACAAAGTTAGAGGCTTTAGAAAACAATGAGTCTACCCTCTTATTTTTGAGGCAAAGCAGCTGTAGCTTGAGTTTTAGATTAGTGAACTGTGAAATTAGAAAGCCGGAGACAGAGTGGCATGGGATATAACGGCCTGAACACTTAGGAGCATGATTTAGAGGAATACCTGGAGCCAGGGCAGTAGGTGTTGTGGGTGGCCTGCCCTTTAACTGGGCAGGCACACATATCTCCCAGCTACTGTAAGTGTTGGTTGCTAATGGATCACCCTCTGCCCTTCACTCCACCTTCTCTAGAAATTTGCCATGAACCACAGGGAGCCACCGTGCCCGGGAGACTATGACCCCATCTAGAGCAGCCCAGAGCTAAGGATTGATTAAGCAATATACGTTAAGGTGGGACCTTACATTACATTACACTCCTTACATTAAGGTGGGACCATTTCTGTGGTATAACTCATAATCCTGTGCTCCCCATGGATCAGGCTGAAGCCAGAATATAGCTAGATCACTTCTTTGCTTGTTTCCTATCACTGCACCATCCCGCTTCCTTTACTTTTCTTTTTAGAGCACTCCCTCAGTAAACTGTATGTAGCTGAAATTATTTTGAACTCTGCTTCTAGGAAATCCAACCTAAGACAATCAGGACACTGACTGGGAAGAGGAGCAACTAAATTCTTGTATTACTTAACAACTGGCCTGAAGGAGACTCTGTTCTCAGAATAACCAAAGATTTCCCTATTTTCTCTTTTTTTCCTCTCTCCAATGTTTCAGCCAGGAAAAGATCTACAGGGTCTGAAATTCATCCCCTAATATACTGTCATGCTAGGTATGTGCTTAGGTCCAAAGAAGGGTTTGCACTTCCATTTGGTGACACAGTGACCATTCACTGAGTCTCCAGGACAATAGGTTTTAGGTGATGCCTCCAGTGTGAGGAATCCCAGGACCTTCTAGGGCTAAACATACAGCCCATTAGCCACACCGCCCCATCCAGTTTAGAGTAAAATGATTCATTCATCTCTGCTTTATTAATTAGTGGCCTGGATGGAAACTCTTCTACAAGTTGAGATGAGACACAGGAACTGAAATACTTAGAGACAATAAGTATTTTATTTAGAAGTAAGACAATAACAGGGCCACGTTTGGGAACTGCAGGCTGGAGTTTACCTGTAAGAGGTGTCATCTCAAAGTTCAGGACTTGTCTTGTCCTGCCAAGTGATGCGATTAGCTTCAAGTTTTTCACTTTTTGCCTGAGGACACCTCACTGAGATGATCATCTTCCTCCTCCACTTCTTCCCTCCTCAAGAATCCTTCAGTCATACCCCTTCACCCAAGACGCCCCTGTGGCGCTGCTACATCCTTGTCAAATCAGTTTGGTGTGCTAAGTCAGGAGGCACAATTAGTTCTCAAAAACAATGGCTACAGAGAACCAAATGATACAACAAACATCAATTGGTGCCAGCCAAGGACAATTACACAATGTCCTTCCAAATGTGTTGCTTCATCTTCAGTTGCCACCTTTGCTCAAAGGAGAAGCTACCTGGAGCAGTTGGACTGACATTCTTAACTTATTACTATTATTAAAGATTCAACAAATGTTTTAATAGCAGACACTCTGACTCCAGACATGAAAACTAAAGATCACCATTGATTCAAAACATCAATATAACACGGAGCCTCTTTCTTTTTGGCTATCAAGAATAAACACTAGCGAAACAGAAGGTATACAAAGCTTGAGCAACGGCCTAAAAACCAACCTAAAGTCAAATAGCCATGCTCTAGCAGTCAGCAGGGGCAAGCATTCACGTCAGATCAAGGGCAAAGCAGCAGTGTGTTGTACAGCCAGGACAAAGAATCCTGAGCCTCACTGGCTGAAAAAAATAAGGGGTTATTTGCTGTGCAGGTCCCATGTCTACTGAAGGTCAACCGGGGACCCAAGCTAATAGGAACAGTCTCTAATCACTAAGGCAGAAAATGAAAGATTACTCTGAAAATGAAATACTCAGCTTGGAATGGACACATGTCACTTTTGTTCACAACTCATTGGCCAGCACTGGTCTCAAGGACGGCTAGACATATTCAGCCAGGAAATCTAGTGGCAATGTCAAAATTGCACTGTGACCCTTAGATTAGCCCCAAAAGAAATCTATCCACCTAAAGAATTCCCTACCATTGAATTGTACTACTCGGCACACAAGTGCTGATTAAATCCCTTCCATGTGCCCAACACTGTGCTACATATGATATGGATCACAGAGTAAGTTTAAAATGTGTTATCTGTCTTCTGAAAGGTCCTAATATAAATTAGAAGACCAATCAAGAAAAACATTTTTTTTTAATTTTAAAGGAAAACAAAAAAATAATACCAAGTAGGGCAAAATTATGTGCCAAATCATGTGATACATACATCAAACTTAACACATTGCTCTTTTTTCTCTACCTGTACATAGAAAACTTGATCTGCTACATCAGCACCACATCCAACAGAAATGCAGTACAAATCAACTTTGTAATTTTAAGTTCTCTAATAGCCACTTTGTAAAAAGCAAAAAAAGAACAAGTGAAATCAAATTTAATCATACCTTTTATTTAACCCAATATATCTAAAATATTATTATTTCAACATGAAATAAACATAAAAATTACGAGAGACCTTACATCCTTTTCTACATACTACATCTTCAAAATTCAGTGTACATTTTATACTTAACGCGTATCTGAGTTCAGACTAGCCCTCCGGTGCTCACATAACTAATGGCTAGTGTATTGGACGGAGCAGGTGTACACAACTACCAACACTAACATACATACTGCCAACCTGGGTGGCCAAGACTTTTTTTTGTTAACTGCTGGCACAGGCCTGAAGATTTTTCCGGATGTTTAACATGATGACTTTCGTTTATGGCCTGTATTAAAGTAACTTAAAGTAGTTAGGATGGCATAGAGTATACCAGGTAGGGAACCCTCAGCCACCAAAGTTAAGGAATTTAAGCGACAAAATAAAACCGTACTCATTCTACCAGGGCTGCAGGTCGGGAAGGGGTTAAGAAGAGGGGCAGGAGTGCTGAGGATGTGCCTCATAAAAAGCTGCTTGTTGAGACGTGCGGGAGCGTAGCCCTTTTCTTAAAAGGTTAAACAAAAAGCAGAACCACTGTATTTCAGCAGGCGAATTACCAGGAGTGACTTTGACCTTTTCCGTTCCTGGAGATTTATGCTAGAACATTTTCCTTTGACATGGCGCAGGGCTCTTTGAATTCAGGTTGAGTGTGATCAGGTGTGCTTCTAGGGGAAGTCTTTCTCTCTTTCTCTCTCTCTCTCTCTCTCTTTTTTTTCTTTTTTGCATAAAGGCATGTCTGTGCTTCCTGAGTGTGCTCAGGAAGAGTCCCTCGATGGAAGACCCAACACCAGGGTCTAACTGTCTTTCAATTTCTCACCCTTCTGAGAACCACATATACCTATACTGTTGAGAAAACACAGAAAGAGACCATTTCACAACGGAAACTTTTGTCAACAGTGAGGGCTGTGGAACCTGAGCCTTGAAAATTCTACCAGAGGCCAGTTAATCTTTTTTTTTTTTTTAAGATTTTATTTATTTATTTGACACAGAGAGAGAGATTACAAGTAGGCAGAGAGGCAGGCAGAGAGACAAGGAGAGGAGGAAGCAGGCTCCCTGCTGAGCAGAGAGCCCGATGCGGGCCTCGATCCCAGGACGCTGAGATCATGACCTGAGCCAAAAGCAGAGGCTTTAACCCACTGAGCCACCCAGGCGCCCGAGGCCAGTTAATCTAATAAAGCTCTTGACATTAATAGGTTTAGCTAGTGGGAAAGTTTGAAATTCCTTCTTAAAGCCAACAGGGTCCCTAGGTGAGCTAGACTCTTTCAGGTGGTTTTTGCTTTGGGGCCTAACATGCCAATTTCACACTAGATGGCCCATGGCTTCAGGACAGTCATTTATCCTTCAGTTCTGGTTAATTCGGATCGGCTCACCCTTCCAGGCCAGGTGGACAAATTCACTGACCTTAGCTGCTGACCAGGTTGGTTTCATTAGTGCTAATGAAGTAAAAGGTAGTTCTATAATCCTCAAGTGGGTTTGCTAACTGACTGATTCCAGTTGCCTTGTAATGCTTGCCAAACTAACAAAAGAGGGGAATCTGATAGAGACAGGTCAATAACCCCAAATACTTTTTCACTTCCAGATATACAACTTGAAATGTAAATCCTATTTTGTGAATGGGACATGGGTACCTCTTAATAATCAAACTTCATACTTGCATCTGCCACTACAGATGCCAGACCCTCTTTTCTCTAAAACTTGCCCCTTTCAGATGGGGCCAGCGAATCTTATTTTACTATAATATAGATACAAATCATTGATCAGTCTTGACCCTTATAGCCACCTTCTAAAACCTAGACTCAGGTTAATTGGTTTGTATTAATAACCTTGCTTATCTATAAAGAGAAAGATGAAAAATATTTATTTTGGAAAATCAGCTGGTGTTAAGAATCACCAGATCAATCTACAGTTTGGACTGATGAAGATATTGGAGATTTAGGATTCTTTTGACTTCCTTACTTTTATTACCCATTTACTCACCTATTTTACTGATATTCTGGGGTTGAACACAGGGCAGTAGCTTTTTTGTTAATTATCCACTGGTAAAGGGCAATTAAACCTGGTGATAGAAAAAAAGTATGAATGTCCATCTCTGATTTTGACATTCAACATATTCAAGCTTTTGGAAAGACAAATGGAAGCAATGTTACTTTGCTACTAGTTCCATTTTTCAGATCCACTTCTAAAAAGCTACTGAAAAGAAACTCTAAATCCAAACAAGAATGGAACAGTGATGTCTACATCCCACCCCCCCAGGGTTAAACAGAGCATATGGCTATTTATAATACGGACAACTGACAGCAAGGGCTTTAAAAAATGCTTTCTCTCCTGTTGTCAGTTTTGGAATGGAGTTAGAGGCAAGCAAAGTCCTGATAACATTGGTGTATTGTTCCTGCAGGTCCTAACCTCAGCAGGCCACATCAGTATCTTCTGTCTGAAGAAGTCGCTCTCTTTTCATCAAACACATTCCAGAAGTCAGCGGTAAAAGCACTGATGGGGGAGAGCAGATTGATCCATTAACTCTCACCCAGTTCCTTGGCTGAACCCTCACTTCACATTCCAGTTATAAAGATTTGGTGAGTTATCAAACAGGAAACAAGCTCTGAAAGGAACTGCATTTTCAGAGATTCTGGCCAAGGCTCGCTCTTGCTGCCTGTGTATCCTGGAGAGGATAAGAGACCCTCTTCCCTAAAACTTCTCTAGACTTCTCCATTTCTGTGTGCCTAAATTATGTGGGGACCTTGTGAAATGCATATTCTGACTACGTACTGGTAGAGCCTAAGAGTCTGTATTTCTGTACTTCTAATAAACTCCCCCTTAATACCACTAATGCTTCTGGTCCTTATGCCATATTTTAAGTAGCAAAGAGCTAAAAAATGCTTCGGGAATCTGAATGAAGTCAAGATAGCTGCATTTCCACTCATGTGAACTTTGGCTTCAAAAGTTATCCAACAATGCACCTTATGTGCTTGCCCAGTGACATCGGGTCGGATGCAGTGTGAATGAACACATATGGAACCATTAAGTGGGTGGTTATTCAAACACCTACCACTCAGTGTTGTGATGAACAACATACTATAGCTTTAATCCTCATAGTCTCAATGAGAGGGAAGAATCCAGGCAAGAAAGGTGTGTGTCTCCAAGATGAGAAGACAGACAGAGGAAGAGAACTTTCCTACTAGCTGTATTCAATTCAAAGCTTTTTAATTTTTTTTTACTTTATTTTTTCAGTGATCCAAGATTCATTGTTTATGCACCACACCCAGTGCTCCATGCAATACATGCCCTCCTTAATACCCACCACCAGGCTCACCCATCTCCCCATCCCCCACCCCTCCAAAACCCTCAGTTTGTTTCTCAGAGTCCACAGTCTCTCATGGTTCGTCTCCCCCTCTGATTTACCCCAATTCACTTTTCCTTTCCTTTTCCTAATGTCCTCCATGGTATTCCTTATGCTCCACAAGTAAGTGAAACCATATGATAATTGACTTTCTCTGCTTGACTTATTTCACTCAGCATAATCTCCTCCAGTCCTGTCCATGTTGATACAAAAGTTGGGTGTCCATCCTTTCTGATGGCTGAGTGATATTCCATTGTATATATGGACCACATCTTCTTTATCCATTTGTCTGCTGAAGGGCATCTAGGCTCTTTCCACAGTTTGGTGATTGTAGACATTGCTGCTATGAACATTGGGGTACATATGGCCCTTCTTTTCACTACATCTGTATCTTTGGGGTAAATACCCACTAGTGCAATTGCAGGATCATAGGTAGCTCTATTTTTGATTTTTTGAGGAATCTCCACACTGTTTTCCAAAGTAACTGTACCAACTTGCATTCCCACCAACAGTCTAAGAGGGTTCCCCTTTCTCCACATCCTCTCCAACACTTGTTGTTTCCTGTCCTGTTGACTTTGGCCATTCTGACTGGTGTAAGGTGTTATCTCAATGTGGTTTTGATTTGAGTCTCCCTGATGGCTAGTGATGATGAACATTTTTTCATGTCTATTAGCCATTTGTATGTCTTCTTTGGAGAAGTGTCTGTTCATGTCTTCTGCCCATTTTTTGACATGATTATCTGTTTTTTGGGCAATGAGCTTGAGAAGCTCTTCAAGATCTTGGCTATCAGCCCTTTGTCTGTAGTATCATTTGCTAATATCTTCTCTCATTCCGTGGGTTGCCGCTTTGTTTTGTTGACTGTTTCCTTTGCTGAGCAGAAGCTTTTTATCTTGATGAAGTCCCAAAAGTTCATTTTCGCTTTCGTTTCCTTTGCTTTTGGAGATGCGTCTTGAAAGAAGCTGCTGTGGGTGATGTCAAAGAGTTTACTGCCTATGTTCTCCTCTAGGATTTTGATGGATTCCCGCCTCATGTTGAGGTCTTTCATCCATTTCGAGTTTATCTTTGTATATGGTGTAAGAAAATGGTCGAGTTTCATTCTTCTATACATAGCTGTCCAATTTTCCCAGCACCATTTCAAAGCTTAAAGAGGAACAGTGATTATTTCCTCTTGGCTAAGCTCTGCTCCAGGGTGACTTTAAAGCTCAGAAGGCATTATAGATCAATTTAAGGGGACATCCCTACTGGGGTGTAGCCTTTTAAGGCATCATTCCATGTGACTAAAATGAAGATCAAGGTTGCGATTCAAAGTACAAAAAGTCCTGCCTTAGCAGATCCAAACTTGTGGTAAGCTGTTGCTCCTCACATAGCCCCGGCTTCTCCTCTCTCTCCATGGAAGGGCCTGGGGCAATGGCTGAATTTAATTCTAGTTTTCTCCAAGTCCAGTGACCTTCTTAACTGGAAGTAAACTCTCTGAGAAGGTTTGCTATCAGGCAGACCTGAAGCCAGGGCTCTGGCATAACAGCCATGTCACTGTGGATGTCAAACTTCTCTTCTACAAGTTTCATTTTCTTTTCTGTAAAACTGGAATGATGAAATCCTATCCCACAGCACTGCTCTGAGTCCTAAGTAAGCTAATGGATAGATCAAGTATGTACACAAATTAAATAATATATTAAAGAAGCCAGTAAATACACCTGTCCTTCCAATTGTGGGGGAGGGGGGAAGCAGAACATCTTTATCTCCAGAGCAGCTTCAAATTCCGTGTGTAAGTCCATTGCTACTAGGAGTAGAGCAAGCATTAAAAATGCTGAAGGATTTCCTTCCGTGGCTAATTTGATGGCTAGGACATATTTTAGGAGAGAGAAAACCATAATTTAAGGTATCCTGACATCAATAAATATTTCCTTAGCATTTAGCTGTAAGAGCTCTGAATCCTCCATCTGTTCAGAAATTTCTAATTTCAAAATAATATGGTGCTTCAAGAGTTTGTGAGTCCATAGAAATGTCAGGAAGACCAAGGGCCACTGCAGTTTTCCACACTTACGGAAAAGTATACACTATTCTTGTTTCTTTGTGGAACAAGGAAAGAAGACAAGTTGATCTCCATTACCCCTTCAGCACCATGTCCCCTAATTATATTTGGAAGAGTCTCAGAAAGAACACTAGTCCTGACTAGTGAGAAGTCAGAGGGTGAGACAGGCATTGGGGTGGCCCAGGTACCCCGGTGACACCTTCTGTGTTCACTTGGCTGCATTCCTAAGTAACTACAATGCACATCCATCACAATCACTGTTGTCAAGCTCAAAACATTTTGAGAATCATAGAGTTGGACTGAGTTTATTGCTAAATGTTTGCTGAAGTAGGTAGTAATTCCTCAAAATAAGTTCCAGATAAACACTGAATTGAAAATAAATTTTCTCTTTTCTATTCACTTCTACTCTGGCCTAAACACAAATGCCTCATGTAGATGTTCTAACTCCCATCCCTTTCCCCTACCCTTACAGAGGCTCCATTCTTTTCCTTTTACTCTTCTATCCCCATTCCAGACTTTATACACTGAAAGGACCAGGGTGACATCTAGTTGTCTAGGAAAAAGGCCACTAAGACAATACACAAGTAAACATCTTAAAATAACAATAGTCTTGCCTTTCTTTCACCTAACCAGTCTCCTTACTTCAACTCCATTCCATCCTCCACTGTGAGGCCAGAATGATATTTTCAAGAAGCAATGCTGATTGTGTCACTCTCCTATTTAAAACCCTTCATTGGCACCCTGCTGACCCTGAAATAAAGTCTGAATGGCACACAAAGTTCTTTATGATCTGGCTTCTGTTTATCTTTCCAGCCTTGTCTCTCAAACACTTCCCACCCTTCCTAGTACCCAATTCTCCACTGGTAAGCTCATATGCACTCTAAGCTGCCTTCAAAACACACACACACACACACACACACACACACACACAGAGTCTGCCACTTGTTATAGTCTCTCCTGTCCTGCCCCTTTACCCCAACATGGACTTACCCTGTGGTTAATGCTAACTCATTATTAAGTTGTCCACTTGGACATCACCTCCTGAGATCAGTGCCACTCCTATGTATTTCTGAATGTGACCAGCATGGCTTGCTGTACACTCCTTTTCTAAGCTACCGTCTTATTCACTGTTATATTCCTAGCATCTAGAAAGCTGTATGTTACATAATAAGGGCTCTGCAAATATTTGCTGGATGAATGAGTGAAATACTTTCTATATACTAGAGCAGAGGTTCCCCAAGTATGGTCCACAGACCAACAGTATCAGTTTCACTTGGATACTTAGAGCTGCAAAATCTTAGCATCCCCTGAAGATCTACCAAATCAGAAATTTTGGGGGTAGGGCACAACACTATTTTAGCAGACTCTCCTACAATTCTGAGGCATGCTAACATTGGGAAACCACTGTCTTAGAGCAGTGGTACTCATCTCCATCTGCAGATATGAGTAAATGATATTATTTTCTAATCATCCGGGATTCTATTTTAATGCTTCAACTATCCCCCTTAGACTTTTTTATTCAGTTAGGTTACTGTGGATTCCGGAGTACTTTTTTAAAGCTTACCAAGCAATACTGATATGTATCTGGGGTTGAGAATCCTGTCCTTGACTTCACATTTCCTCTCTCTAGCCCTACCACATACACATAAAATTACCGATAAAATGGGCATTGGTCTAGTGCTACTCCACCAATGCCTCTGACCTCCCCCAGGACAATGTGGTAAGGATGCATCAGATCCAGTCTAGCAGCAAAAATCTCATTATTCCAAGTGTGGTCCCTGGAACAAAGCTTACATCCCTCTGAGGGTAGCTTGTTGGAAATAAAAAACCTCAAGCTCCACCCAGACCTGTGGTATCAGAATCTGTATTTTCCTAAGATCCCCAGATGATCTGTGTCCATATTAGAGTTTGACAGACACGAGCCGAGGAGAGAGAGCATTATATCTGCAGAGAGAGATATATACTGATACATATTGAGAGAGCATGGTTTTAAAGAGCACAGAAATAAAATCATTTCTTTAGGTGTTCTTATAAGTCAGGTATATAGCAGCATATAGTCAAAAGTACTCCGCCATGAGACTTTTCAATAAAACTTCTGGTCAGAGCCAGAAATTAACTCTCAGGGTCAAATGGCTTCCTTGGTTAATAGCATAGAAAGGATTTCAGAAGTCTTGGCTTCTGTTGACTGCTAGGTAGAAGAGGTCATTTCTACATCAAAGTGTTTAAAAACTAGGCCATCTAAAAAGATCCTCATGTACATAACTCAAAATAATGAATTATGGGTGCTTATAATTTATCACATATACTGAGTGCTTGCTATGGGCCAGGCATCATGCTAAGTACTCAACACATATTAATTTATTTAATCTTCCTTACAAGCTCGTGAAGCAGGTGCTGTTAATTATCCCTATTATAGAAATGAAGGAAGCAGAGGCATGGAAAGTCAGACACAGCTTAGGAGTATGACCCAGAACTGAAATCCAAACCCATCTTTTTCTGGAACCTGGCTTATTAACCACAACACTATGTTCAACAATTACTCTAAAGGAGAAGGAACAATGATCCCAAACAACTGTTTTTTTAAACATTAGTTTAAAAGCCCCTGACTGTTCCTCCTACAATTAGAAGAGCCAGAATTAAATAGAATGGTTGCCGTGCCAACCCACAGAAGTCAAATATAACCAGGCAGCAAATTAGAGTAAACATTTAGGAATCCCTTGCATGTGGCACACGACTCCACCCACCCTTCTTGGCACAAGCCAGGATGTTGATTACATGGATCCCGCTGGCATTTCATGTCCTCATGCAAGTCATACAGACTATCCTCCTTACTGCTGAATGTGAACATGACCAGACTTATTTGAGTAATTTGGCACATTCTGGTGATGACTCAACAGTGCAGACAAGGGCAAGAGCCCCAGCTTGTGCATTCCTCTACCCCCCCTTACCCTTTTAATTCAACCACCCCATAGAAATGGACCCAGACAAGATGATTAGCATGATGGTCAGAGCTGAAGATCATTTCCTAAAGACTAGGATTTCTGGAGGATAAAAGTAACCAACCGGCCTGGAGCCATGAACTGCTCTGGGAAATGTACCTTATCTAAACAGTTTTTGCCATGGTAAGATAAAGCAGAGAAGGGAGGAGAAGGAAACTAGGTGCCTATATTTGGAGCAGAATTTATGCCCCACATACGCCAGTCAATCAGTTTGGCTCATCTCTTCTGGCATTCCATTCTACTGACTGTCCCCCATTACCACAGTGGGGTTTTCACACGTTAACCTCATTTGTAGGCATGGGAGTTTCCCGTGAAAATTCCCTGAGCACAGGTCAGAGGTGGGAGCCTCTGACCTGTGAACATTTATATGGTCCTTCTTTGTACTAGATCAGAAACACTAATGTTGCCAGGCAGCCTCAGACAAGAGAACCGCTGGGCTGTGGTCACAGGGCCCCAGCTGATATATATGGATAGAGAAACTCTAGTTTGTGGCCCTGGGAGCATATTCTTACTCAGAACCTATTATTATCAATGCCTCCAATTCACTCTCTAATTCACAACTTGCTTTGAAATAACCAAAAGGATCATTCATAAATTCATAAACATTCTTACTGAAAGAAATTTAGAAATAATCTTATCTTAGTTCTTTGTTTTATAGATGAAGAAATTAGGGTCCAAATTACTTGACAATTGTCCAATTTTATGTAATAAATGGCAGAGCCAAGGGTAGAATTTGGGGTTTCTGACTGCCATGCCAAGTGCGAGTTCTAACCACAGAGTTAGGTCAAATCTGGCTGCTCAGAATCCTCTAAGGATCATTTAACGATACAGATCTCCTGTCCACACTTCCAGAAGTGCTAATTTAGTAGAAATCTAGACAGAGCCCAGGAATATGAATATTTTTTTCATGCTCAGGAATGGCCTAGAGTATGCAAAGTAGCTTTAGGATCAGAATTTTCCTAAGAATATGAACAAAAATCATGAAATATTCCTATACTTTTGGGTTATCTGCTCTTAGGACTACCTTCAATCAACCAAAACTTCATACATGCTGACTTTCCCAAAAGTGAATTTTTTTTTCTTTTTATCAGAACATCCATGTGATGAAAATAGGGCCACTTCTGTGCTCATAAGCTCCAAAAAATAAAAAGACAATCTAAAACCGCATGGTTAATCAGTGATAAACCTTGATTTGAATCAAGATCCTCTGCATGTACTTTTTTCCTCCCAATTTATAGGAAATTAGGATGCAGACACAAAACTGATGACAGAAAAAAGTCTCGAAGCCCCAGTGAATGAATACTCCACAGCTCTGGGGACTTTCCTCTTATCCTCCTTTCCCGTTCCTCTCCCCTTCTCTCCCAGGATGCTGAAGACAGCACGGGGCATTCATACTAGCTTTATTTACTTATTGGGAGATCATTGCTCTGCCTTTAAATATGACCCATTGGTCAATGTACATGGGTTAGGTAAAGGTGACCACCACCACTCACTGATTGCCAAAAACTATGTAATTTCAGTCAGTTTTCAAAGTCCAGAGACAACACTCCAAATATCTTCAATGTAAAATCTTTAGTCATTTATTTCTACATTTCTTTTATGTGATAAACCAAGCAGAGTGGAATGTTTAATAATGGAAGCATCTTAAAAGCAGACGATTACACAATTCAGTAGGGTTTGTTATAGAGAAAATTTGGGAAAGACTGGGATTTGGGGGGAGGCCCTAGATCCCCATCTCTGTACAGGGACTTTCCTCTGCTCCAACTCCTTGGTCTTCAAGAACTCTTCCAGAAAGGGATCAGGAACACATTAACACCAAGGAGTTAAGAACTGACAACAGATTGGAAGGCAACCGCTCTTAGTGTAGCTTTGAGTCATGGATGAATATTCCATAACCATTTCATTTCTGACTTCCCTTTCTTTTTTTCCACTTTGGGACCCTGTCACTATTTTCTAGCATCTTAACTAGGAGTTAAAACCTAATATAGCCTATTTGTTTTGTTTCATTTCTGGTTTGGGGATCTGTGGAGTTCTGTAGATCCCACCTATTCATACAGAGTTCAAGCATCAGAATATGTGACTAAAGCTAATCCAGTCAAGGCATTCCCTTCCCCAGCCACAGTGATTAGTTCAAAGGAAGTCTGCAACTGGGACAGGCCAATCAAAGTCAATCACGGGCCTTTTTTGGAGAGGTGAGGGAAATGTGAAATTCTGGAGCCAAATGCTTTCTCTTCTGTGTTGGTTATGAATCATGAGGCAGGTAAAGCTTCCAGAGCTGATGGGCTCCTCCGGGGGCCACAGGAGAAGCAGAACTCACTTGCATATGGATTGGTAGGAATTTTAACTTTTAAAAACTCTTCATTTTAGGGCACCTGGGTGGCTCAGTGGGTTAAAGCCTCTGCTTTCGGCTCAGGTCATGATCTCAGCGTCCTGGGATCGAGGCCCGCATCGGGCTCTCTGCTCAGCAGGAAGCCTGCTTCCTCCTCTCCTTGTCTCTCTGCCTACTTGTAATCTCTCTCTCTCTGTGTCAAATAAATAAATAAAATCTTTAAAAAAAAAACAACAAAACTCTTCATTTTAGCCTATTTGCATTATCATATTTATTCTTTTTGTCTCTCTTTTCCTCTCTGTCTCTCTTTATTTTTGACATCTATCTAAAGTCTTTGAAAAGTAAGCTGTAGATATGATTCCCCTTTACCCTAAAACTTTCATCATGTATGTAAGGACATTCTCTTATTCCCATACTTAACTGTCCAAATAATATCTTTTAGAGATACTTCATTTTTCTTATTAATGGAACTCACTGTTTGTGCATACTGCATGGAAGTTATAGGTATAGTCTTTGTGCATATTTTGATTATCAGCAGAATATATAGTTTGTAAAAGTAGGCATATACTTGTAAAATATTATGTTATTATGTGAAGAAGAGAAAGAATAACAAACGGCTTTGAAAATAAGGCAGTTTGACAGCCTATTCCTACATTCCCGCCTAAATACTGACAATTTAAAGACGACCACGAATTATAACTCCTATATTGAGATGGGTGTGACACATTTATATGCATATAATCAAAAAGCAGCTATATTTTAATGTAGTCCCGAGTAAAAGGGACAGGATCAAAACATTAGAAACAGGTTTTAGAACCAAGAGGAAAGATCAGTAAGAAATATGAAACAGTGGCAACAACATAATATCTGAGTCGCAAAGTTGTAAGAGGTGTAGACTAGGAGTCAAGAAGCCAGGACCCTTGTCCTAGCCTGGCTACTCTCTCTGAATGATCTTTGGTGAGATGTCCTCACTCTCTGGAGTACAGTTTCTTTAACTATAAAACAAGGGGATTGGACCAGATGCTCTGTAATGTGCCTTCCAGCTCAGTGGGTCTCCGGAAAGTCACATCTACATCAATCAAACTCTGATCAAATGCCACACTGAGCAGCAGTTCAGAGAAAGGGACTATCAACACATAGGGCAATACTGGGAGGTCCCCTAAGACAGCCAGGGGTGGGAGATAGACTCATGAGGAACAGAAAGGTATCTGGTAAGTGGAGGGGAAAAGAAGTACATGCTAAAATGGAAAGCAGGGCACCTGGGTGGCTGTCATTAGGCGTCTGCCTTCGGCTCAGGTCATGATCCCAGAGTCCTGGGATCGAGTCCTGCATCGGGCTCCTTGCTCAGCAGGGAGCCTGCTTCTCCCTCCCCCTCTGCCTGCTACTCCTCCTGCTTGTGCTCTCTCTCTCTGTCAAATAAATAAATAAAACCTTTTTTAAAAAAAATTTAAAAAAATGGAAAGCAGTCCAAGTGAATGCGCAGTCTCAGAAATTAGCACAGAATGTTATTGAAGCAGACCTGCCTAAATAGTCTAAAAGTGAGAGTTGAGATCTGAGTGGACAGTTCATGTGCAACAGTCAACCTCTCTATTGTGGCCACTTTTCAGACCATGGAAACTTCCACTGATGCACTCTGTGATGATGAATATGATGTGTATGAAAGAGTCAATGGATACTATATACCTGGTAGCTTCCAATGGTTTCGAGAGAAATATTTTTACTCCATTTTGTGCTTATTATCTATATGGAAAGTTGCTTTATCTGTACATACCAGCATCTCCCTCCACCTGAACTACCTGTCTTCTCACAGATAGAGCATACAGCGCTGTTCAGACAATTCTGAATTGTGCATTGAGTGTTACTGCTACTGGTGGTTGGTTTTCTTGGCAGTGGGGATTAGGTACTTTGTTGAAAACTGATCGCAGGTACATTGGCTTCTTTAATTTTCATTATTTCTTTAGGAAGAGCTATTATTTTCCCAATTCTACACATGGTAAAACTGGGATCAAAAAGAGTGTATACACTTACCTAGAGCTGGGATATAGATTTAAAATTATGCTTTCAACTCCTGTGTTGATTTATACACAATATTTTCCTTGATCCCGGTAAATAATGCTTTTCTTTGCTGAGATAGATGGGACTTGGGAAGCGAGAAAAGAATCAGCTGTTTTCCAGAATCCCTCCCCCAAGCAGACCTGTCTAGCACTAATCAGACTGTCGATATCTACTTCAGTCAAATACTATGAGCATGATTTACATAGGCAAAAAATGTGATAATTAGAAAATGTCAGTAAGCTGGTTACAAATGTTGCCAGCTAAACAATATTGTGAAAAGCTTACTGAAAACTATCTGTAAGTAGTTTGAGATACCTTGACATATATTTGGGACTTTGTATATATTTGGGACCAGAAAGGTTATTTTTATGTATCTTGGCAATAAAAAAAGAGAGAGAGATACAAATCCATTTTACACATAGATCATGAACCAAGGTTATGTACAAGCAGCAGAAAGTACTAAGAAAAGGAAATTACTTAAAGGGGATGGGAGATAAATTCCACATGCCCCCTGGGGTAGTGTTTGAATAAGTATTATTTAATGGTAGCCGTGGTTATGGGCATGTGTGTACTTGGAGAATGTGTATGTGTGTGCATACACTTTGAGGGATTTTTTTTTTAATGTTTCATATCCTTTGTAGTGTTTTAAACTTCTATAGACTTAATGGAAGAAGATTTTAAGTCTGCGTGTATTTTGGGGAAGGGTTGTAAATTGTTGGTGATGGTTGTAAAGTTTGTTCTTACTTGTAAACAGGGTTCCCTTTCCTTTTTTCCTTCTTTCTTTCTCCCTCCCTTCTTTCTTCCCTCTTTCCTTCCTTTCTTTTGATTTACTTTCCAAGGTGGTGAATTCTATTCAGTGGAAAATAAAAGTGATCAGAATGTGGTCTGCAGTAATGCCCCAAACGAAAGGGCCAGTTTTTCAGAAGCATCAGACGAAATCCTGTGATGATAAAAGAATTCAAAGATTTCACTTTATTTTTGATTCAACTAGGAGATTTCATTATCTTCCTAATGGAATATTCTATTGTAATCAGATGTGGGAATCTTATACTTCTGTCTTCAATAAAATACACATTAATTTAAAATACACATTACTGAGGCACCTGGGTGGCTCAGTCAGTTAAGCGTCTGCCTTTGGCTCAGGTCATGATCCCAGGGTCCCGGGATCAAGCCCCGCATCAGGCTCCCTACTCAGTGGGGGGAGCCTGCCTCTCCCTCTCCACCTCCCTGGTGCTTGGTTCCCTCTCTCGCTATCTCTGTCATAAATACATTAAATCCTCAAAATATACATTACTGGGTTTTTAAATTTTTAATTTCTATTCACCAGAAACTGATAGGATATTTTTAAAGATTTATTTATTTTTATTTTAGAGAGAGAAAGGTAGAGAGAGAGTGAGGGAGGGACAAAGAGGGAGAGGAAGAGAATCTCAAGCAGACTCCCCACAGAACATGGAGCCTGACATGAGGCTCGATCTCATGACTGTGAGATCATGACCTCAGTGGAAACCAAGAGTCGGACGCTTAACAGACTGAGCCACCTAGGCGCCCCCGATAGGGTTTTGTGGTTTTCTTTTAACTAGACTTCAAATGGGATTTTTGTAAATAAAATTGTATTTTTCTACTGGCTTTTATGGTAATATTAGAGGTCTATTCTTACAGAATAATTTTGCCCATGATTTGCTGAACTTTACCAAGATATGTATTAATTTCCTATAGCTGCTGTAACAAATTACCATAAATGCAGAGGCTTAAAAAACATAAGTTTATTCTCCTAGTTCTGTGGTCCAGAATCCCAAAGTCAGTTTCACTGGGCTAAAGTGAAGGTGTCGTCAGGCTTGTTTCCTTTGTGAGGCTCCAGTGGCCTCACTTCCTTGCCTTTTCTAGCTATAACCTTTGTATATCTCAAAACTCATTCGATGTTCCCAATAACTCCAGGGGGTTGGTACAGTTATTTCTACTGTTTTACAGATGAGGAATATGAAGCACAAAATGGCCAAGTAACTTGTTCAGAGTCACGCAGAGACAGGGCAGAGATGGAATTTGAATCCAGTCAAGGTCCTGGAGTCTGTGCTCTAAAGCCCACACTTCACTTCCTTTGTTCATAAAATATCATCAGACTTAAGACCATAGAAAATTTTAAAAATTGCTGATCTAAAGAAATGCTCCTTAGGATTAAGTTGATATAATATTTTCAAATAATGCAGGGCATATTTTCAAATATTACATAGTTGTTTTAAATATCTAAATTAAAATATCTAAATTTAATCTAAATTTAGATTTTAAAAAAATCTAAATTCTAAAGGATATAAAACATAGCAGTTGTAAAAACATTAGACAGGAGGTCATTTTCTCAATATCAGCCTTAATCATAAGACAAATCTAACTGGAGCAATTGGAAAATAATAAAAAGCTGCAATATAGAATATTATAGAATATTATACTACCTTTGAATAGACAAATGAGTGATTAAATGCAGATATGTGAATAAAGCTTATTTATTATTATTTGCACACAAACTGGTCCTGTTAGTGTACAATAAGGTAGTTAATTTTCTTTAAGAAGGTAAGAGTTTCTACTATAACCCTGTTTGCATAGTTAATTTGAACATGATAATTTTTTCCCAAAAAGGATGGTAACATCAAATGGTCCTGGTTGATTTATCACGTATACTGAACTCATGGGTTCTGGTATTCTTGGCTGTACTGAAGCCCTATTTGTCCATCAGATTGTAAAGGAACTCTGACAAGGTCATTTATGAGCAACAGTGAACCAAAATCTCTTTCTTACTATGCCAGCAGTCAACATTTTTGTTAACTGTGTATGTATATACTTCTTTGTGAGGAAACAGAGGCTATATTTGACTAAGTTCTCTGTAATAAACTTCCAAATCATCTCTCAGCTTCTTCATTTACGGCATCCTCTCACCTTCTTACAGAGTAACTCAATCCCAAACAACTCTTGATATTCACTGATTCATCACAGTAAGACCTGCTGTGGGATCAGGTGTTGTGCTTGATGCTGAAGATGGGTAAGACATGATCTCGGTTCTTAAGTCACAGACCAGGGAGGAAGTGAGTGAGAAGACAAACACTTTGATGGGCTATAACAGAATTATGTACAGAACGCTATGAATTCTTGCCAGGAGTATTGCTTAAGGAAAGTTTGGGAGCCATATTTTTCAGAATGAGTAGGAGTACTGAGGGGTGTGATTTCTTCAAGGATATGCCAGGAGCACAGTGTGCACTCCAGGGTTGGAGGGGGTCAAAGGGGGACAGATGATGAAGACCTTTTCCCTATGCTAACAAGTCTGAACTTGACCCTAAAGGCAATTAAGAACCATGAAAGGTTTTTAAATTGGAGTATGACACCACCCATTCCAATATAACCCACACCCAGACAGCTTCTACTACCCCAGATAAAATTTCTCCACATCTCCATTGTATTCTCCTCCCTGAAAATCCTCCCCAAGGTAGTTGAAGTGAGGAGGTCCCAAAATTCTTTGATTAACATAGGTCAGTGCACAACACTTAAGATTTGAAGGCCCATTAGTAGGGTTGTTGCTTTCTCTATCTTGGAGGTTTTTACTGTGCTCCTTGCAGTGTTGCGGCCCAAGAGGGCTGAAGACTCTACTCACCTTCAACCAGGGCAAGTAGCTTTGATTTGTTATACATATTGGTTTTCCTCTTTGAAATTTCTTTTGGGAAGAAGAGAAACTTGACTACTGAAATATGCATTCTCACACCATCCTCAGTTAGTGGCAAGGAGAGGTGCCACTAAAGACCTTGCTTCTAGTTCTCACTCACCAACTAATGGTGTGTCCCTTGTCAAGTGGTTTGAGAGCTACATGTAGATCAGTTTTGTTTGTTTGTTTTTTCATGGTTCTACAGAACCCTAGAGCAGGGAAGAACTTCAGAGGACTTCAGAGGCCCAGAAAAATGAGGTCTTGCCTGAGGTTAGTGCATAGCAGTGCCGGAGGAGACTGGTTCTCCAGATAACAAGCAGAGAACTCATGCTTCGCTCTTCATCTCCACACTACTTCTCCCCACTGCTACTCTTACTGGTCTGTAGCCACCACCAGCACCTGCCCAGACCACTGCAGTAGCCTCCTTACTGGCTTTTTGGTTTCCAACCCTAACCATTCTCAACAGTGGCAGCCAGAGTCATCCTATTACAACTTCTGGGCTCAAGACCTGAAATAAATGAGATCTGTATTATCTCTCTCATAGGGTCAAGAGATCAGATGAGTTGGAATAACTAACTCTTTGAAATATGGAAGAGAGTTGCTGTTGTTTTATCTCTAACCCAGCAGTTAAATAAAATAAACCTCCTTCAGAAGCAAGGCCTCCCCCAAATATTTTGGGGGCAACTTCTGATCACTCATCAACTCCTCCTAGATTCCCTCTTTTGTGATCACCTTTTGGGAAAAAAGAACACAAGCTTTGCAGAAGGGCAGCTGGCCAAGTCCCTCCAAGCAGGGCAAAAAAGTACCACTGGGAAACAAAACTGAATACTGCCATCTACTGGGAGAAAAAGGCACACAGTAGAGAAAGTTCATGATTCCTGTAAGGATGAGAAGAAATCAGAAGAGACAAAAGATAATGCTTAAGCTAAGCTGCTAAGGGGAAAGGGCTAGGGAAATGAAAGGAAATAACAAAGACATAGGTGGTATAAGGAAAGCCAAGTACGATGGATAAACTTAAATGGCCCTTCGGGGGCAACTTTCCTATTTGTTCCATTTTGCAGAGTAGAAAGCAGTCAAAGAGTTTTGAATAACTTGCCTGTGGTTGCTCAACCACTAAGTTATTTCTAAGTAACAACACTAGAACTAAACCCTCTGCTCTATCCTGGTGCACTATTTTAAAGATTTTTTAAAAATTTATTTATTTGCAGAGATAGAGAGCACAAGTACGCAGAGCAGCAGGCAGAGGGAGAGAAGCGGGCTCTCCGCCAAGCAGGGAGCCCGATGTCGGACTCGATCCCAGGACCCTGGGATCATGACCTGAGCCAACAGCAGTGGCTTAATCGACTGAGCCACCCAGGTGCCCTGGTGCACTATTTTATGTCACACTTCCAACTGAGCAAAACATAAACAAAGCAGAGATCATTATACCTACATTTTTGGTTACCTGGGAATTAGGCATCTATCTATCAGTCTAGGAGTACACATAATTACTCACATTCTAATGTGTTGCAGAAAGTATTCTCAATCGATAAATGAGAGGAAGATGAGGAGTGGTATCAAAATCATTTATGGATGCGATGTATGGAGAGGAAGTGGGCACAGAGAGAGCATAAGTCTTGAGGCGGAAAAGCGCTACAAACTGGGAGGTTGAGGGAGATGAACAACTGTACCTCATACTAATCTCTTATCGATAACATTCACTAGAGGAAGCAGTTCCCACTACTTATTTTTTGTCCTTGGATGAGTACTAGTGACTTGGACTAACCCCAGAGTGACTACATTATCCCCCAAATGAAGAAAGCAGAAAATCTCATTGAACTATGTTCAAAATATATCAAGATTATGGCTACTTCTTCCCACTGTTACCACTCTGGCCTGTGCCACCACCATCCCCTGCCTGGATCACTGCAGTGCCTCCTAGCTCCTAGCTAGTTTTCCTGCTTCTAATCTTGGCTGTTCTCAGCAATGGCAACCAGAGTCATCCTATTACAACTACTGGGCTTAAGATCTTCCAAAGGCCCTTACTTCTAATCTCACTCATTAATGAGTGAAATTTAAAAGCCCTTACAATGTCCTACAAAGACTCACACAATATGAATACCATGTCATCCCTATCCTCTCCCCACTGCTTACTAAGTTCCACATACACTGATCTCTCTGCTCTTCTTCTAATCAGATGAGACCCCACTTCAGGGAGTTTCCACTGGCTATTTCCTCTGTTTGAAAGGTTCTTCCCCCAGATATGCACAGACAACTACCTCACTTCCTTCAATCATTTGTTCAAATGTCATTTTCTTGATAAAGCCTGCTCACATTTAAAACTGCAAACTTGTAATCTGTTACTGTGCTTATAGAGTTTTACGGCACATTCAAATATGTAAGTACTTATTGTCGTCTGCTTACTGTTCATTATCTGTCTCTCCTGGTTATCATGTCCGATTCTAGAGGGGAAGGCTCTTTACCTCTTTTTTTGACTATTGTGTCTTCTGTTCCCAGAAGAGCATCTGGCACATATTAGGCACTCAGTAAATTTTGGTTGAATGAATAAATGAAATAGAACCACGATACTTGTATCAACAAAACTACCTAAGAAATCATTTAATCAAGTCCTTTCATTTTGTGCGGAAGGAAAAAGAGGCTCAGGAAGACAAAAGGACTAGGATTTGGTGACATGTCTTCTGACCCAACACCACATGTTCTTCCATCCATTTTTCTTGTCTCTTCAATGATGTTGTCCACTTATGACAGTAAAAATCACACATTTTCTTTTGGTCCTCCATAATAGAGACCAAATTCAAAGTAGCAAACTTTGGTTGGTGGATATTCAGAGGAGTTTAACTGTCTGCCTTACATAATATTCCAATAGTCCAAAAAAATATACGAATAGAGTGCTGAGTGTTGCTCTCCCATATACTCCTCTGCTCCTTCACAAAAACTACTTCCATCTCCAAACCAAAGGAATTTAAGCCTCAACTCATGGGGCTGTTCTAGCTCGAGTTCTCTGTCTTCTCACATCAGGCCATACTATAATTTTCAAAAAGACATTCCCCCAAATCTGAATTATTCAAGTCAGGGACAAGGAGGAGGAGGTGGTGGAGAGCCTGCAGGTTGATAGTCCAGGATAGACACTGGGATTCTATGCTCAAGATCTCTCCACCAAGACAAACCATAAGAGACTTCTAATCTCATAAAACAAACTGAGGGTTACTGGGGGGTGGGAGGGTAGGGATAGGGTGGATGGGTTATGGACATTGGGGAGGGTTTGTGCTTTGGTGAATGCTGTGAAAGATGTAAGCCTGATGATTCACAGACCTGTACCCCTTGGGCAAAGAATAAAAATAAAATTAAAAAAAAAAAGATCTCTCCACCAATCAGAGAAGTGAAATAAGAATTCTTCCTGGTCATTCAGGGATAAGACCAAATATCTCCCAAACCAGTATCTCAGAATACTGAAGTTAAGTCTACATTAAGGAAGAAATACATTTCCCTAATGTAATGTGATTGATCCAGATGCTGCCCACAATGAAAAGAAAGCCTCCATGTGAAGACAAGTAGACTCCATTTGTCTAGCCTCTAACTTCTGGGCTATGATCTGCAGCCTAGATAAGTATTAGAGGTGATGTCTCTTGTGTCAGACTGTCTGAGTGTGAGTCCTGCCCTTGAGTCTTACTGCCGTGTGACCTTGAGCAAGCTGCTTAATCCCTCTGTGGTTCTACATTCTTTTTTTTTTTTTAAGATTTTATTTACTTATTTGACAGAGAAAGACACAGCAAGACAGGGAACACAAGCAGGAGGAATGGGGGAGGGAGAAACAGGCTTCCCGCAGAGCAAGGAGCCCGATGCGGGGCTCGATCCCAGGACCCTGGGATCATGACCTGAGCTGAAGGCAGAGGCTTTAAACCACTGAGCCACCTAGGCGCCCTATTATTTTTTAAAATGGCAACCCATTTCAGCATTGGTTCCCACATCTTTTGGCTGACTCAGTAGAGCCTTCAAAATTACTAGTTTTCTGCATTGTAAGCACAATTATATTCTAAGTGAAGACTTCCCCTCATCATTCTCTATAAGGTAAAATGAGCCCAACTGAGGATTCATGATTCTCCCTCAGAAAAGGCAGTTTTCTCTTCCAGCAATAATAATTTAAATAATTGAAAAAGACAGTCATGCATCTAGCATGCATTGAACACTTACTATGCATGAGGCCCTTGGCTATGACTTTTACACGATCTCATTGCATTCTCATGTCCTTTGATATTTAACTTCTATTATTCCCATTGCACAGACGAGAAGACCAAGACACACAAAAGTTATTCATCTAGCTACAGAGTGGTTGATGGGGATGGCATCAGTGCAGGCTGTTACTGCTGGAGCCTCCTGGCCTCGGTTCCACAGGTTAGTGGCAAAGCTTCAGAAACACTCCTCTGGACCTCACCCCTTCTGCTTAGGTCAGATTAAAAAAGACTTTATTTTCTAATCATAATGAAAGTTAACATTTCAATTCATGCCTACAATTGATGACCGAGGGGACTTTATTTAGGGAGTACTTGGAATTCAGCTAGTGCCCCATTGATCAGAGAAGCTGGGAGCTGGTGTTCCCAAGAAAATGAGAAGGGTAAGGGAAGTCCTTTGGGCAGGGATCTTTAGTGAAGAGGGAAACTGAGGCCAGTGCTGCTGGAACCTGGGTGAGAGCCAGGCTCTGAGAGGTTCCCTGAGGGCCTCCCTGCCTGTGAGAAACAAGAGGACAAGAGAACTTTCTGGTCCCTGCTGACAGCATGGTGAGAGACCACCCAGAGGGAAAACACAGATGTTTTACCAAGATCAAGGGGGATTCAAGTTGATGAGAAGAGATGGAAGAGGCTGAGTCTCAAACTCCAACCTCATCTCGGTGGGCACGTAACCCAGGCTATCAGCTGAGAAAAGGATGGGTAAGGGGGAGAAAAAAGGGTCTGGGTTTCACCATCTTGAGCTGTGTTTTTGGACACATTAAGTTCTGGGAAGGGCGAAACATGTTTAAGGAGAGCTCTGCTGTCTGGGTGGGCTGGGTGTGGTTAAGAAACAGTGATTGATCTGAGGGGAAAACTATGGGCAGAAACAGTGCCTCTTCAGAGAAAATGAAGGGGAAGGGGAAACTCTGAAATGGCCTAGGAGAGTGAGGCAAGACAACTGCTTCGACTGTGTAAACGAAATGAGTACGGGACCACTCTCGTGGAGGAAGTATCCAGGCCAAAGCTCATCCAGGGCAAGTGTCGGTGAGGAGAGAGCAAGTCCTCCTAGGCCTGGTCTGGACTTCCACATGGCTGACATGCCGGTGGGAGGAAGGCAGAAACTGGATAAACACCACAACTGTCAGGAAAGACAAAATACTATCTCCAGCAAGACAGATAAGGCACATGACTTTGATTTGCCACATAAACTCCTTCTGTCCAAATTCCACTCCCTAAGTGAAGCAAAACCAGGAAAGTTGAAGGCCATAACGGATGGCAGGTGACTTCCTCATTCTCAGAAGATAAACCAGCCACTTAGCTCATGTCCCCTTGCATTCTGGTTCTTCTGAGATCCTGTTTGCAGGTCACAGAAGGTTCAGGCATAGGAAGGAAAGGATTTCCGACGTTAGGTTGGGCTCAGACTGTAGATGAGCTGGCAGAGAAGCTATGTTTATTTCAGAGGACAATGGGAGTTGTAAACGGCTTCGACCGAATCCAGCACAAATAGCTCCCGTATGAAGAAGGAAGAAACAAGAGGCCAGGAAACCCCTTCATAAGTTGGTGGCAGTACCAAGTCTGGGCAAGGAAATGGGGGCCTCTGCCCCGGGTCCCTCCTTTTAGTGAGCTTGACTCTGGTCTTTCTGTGGCTGAACCCCTCCCCACACGGCAAAGACTCGGTAGGTGAAGTAGATGTACCCTCTAGGAGCCCATACCTCTCTTTTCAGACCACACTCTAGGCATTGTGGGACCTGAGAATTCTCCAACCAAACAGATCTGCACCTGCACTCAGGACCTACAGGGATCTCTTTCCAGTTTCTTTCTCCTTAAGGGTGACTTGTGTGATTAGCCACAGGCCCAGGGGGTGACGAGAGACTGCTATTTGGGGCGAGGGGCATTGGGAGGGAGGGATGGAAAAACAGGATAGAGTTTGTATACCCTAGTGTGGGCCCTCTCATGAGGACAGAGCCAGAAAGTAGGAAGACAAGGAGCTAGGCCACAGATTGGGGGGCGGGGAGGGGTGCTCCATTTTACTCTTGCTCTGGGCTCAAAGTGTGAGGGGCAGGCTTGGCTGGCAAGGCCACTGGTGGGAGGTAATAAGTGGATGACACAGGACGGCCACAGTAAAGGGATGTTGTAGAAAGAAAATCTTACAGCTTGGCTGCTTGCTGGGGGCTGCCCTGCCCCTGTGTGGTATCTCTGAGGCTGCTTTTCAGGTCCAGTAATTACAGGTCTGGCCAAGGGATGGGATGGGGTGGGGCTGAGGTAAAGTGGGTGAGGTCCTTTCGGAAAAGGTGGTTAAGTGTCTGAGGCTGCAAAACCCGGGCACTGGCCAGGTACAAGGAACAATGTTTGGCAGAGAACAAGGGGTGGGGCCACTCCTGGCTGCCAGGCCTGGCCAGGTGCTGGTTCTGCTGCAGACATGTGGGCATGCGTTCCCGCACTTTCCCCGAGATGAGCCATTCTCTGGCTCTCTGCGGGTGAGGTAAGAACACATCTGGGGATAAAGCTGACCTTTAGGGAGATGACCTCATCTCTGCCTATTACATGTGTTCAAAGTCGCTTTGGGAATCGCAGCCTTTTGCTCAGAAGCTATTTTAATAATGTGATTCTTAGAAGCATCCTTGGAGAATTGCAACCCACACCATCACAGGCAAAGGTTCTCCTGCCTTTTGGGAGACAAAATGCTTTACACCAAGGGACTGAAAGTCGGACCACGTGCCCTCGAGGTTTCTTCCACATGCCCTGCCAGGCTAGTGCTGTCCTGGCCTTCTTTACCCAACTGTCCAACATCTTTATCAGTGTTTCTCTACCAGTTTAGCATGCCTAGAGAGAGGAAGTGAAACTAGTGAGTCATTGCATTGCTACTGAAAAGGGACCCTGATAAATTCTCTGATTGGAGGTGGAGGCTGATAAAGTAAGATCTGGAGTATTTTCATGGCTTCCATTTAGATCATTCTTTCTATTTAGGACTGTGGATGATTATAAGCCATCTTCAGTCTAGTTTGTAGTACATACTGCACAAGGAGAAAAGAAGGTAAACCCTGAAAACTTCATAAAGCAGAAGATTCTTTTTTTTTGAGAGAGATTATTGTAGGTTTGGCATAAAACTATGTATTGAAATATCTCAGTGTTTTCATAGGAGGATTCGCCTAGAACTCTCTAATTCTAGACATGGCCGGGGATGTAAAAGCAGAAAGGCTAATCCTGTAGACCAAGATAGAGACTCTGATGAAGAAAGAGCAATAAGAATACGCAGATCCAGTGTGAGGAAGTCCAAATTCAGGGGAGAGAAGGGAGGGAGCAAAACTTCTCAGGGAAGGTGGGCAGTGACAGAAGACTTGAGCTACTACCAAGTGGATGGGAGGGTTTTGTTTTGTTTTGTTTTGTTTTTTGCCAAGCAAAGAAATGCAAGGAGAAACAGCTAGAGTCCCTAGAAGATAACAAGATTGTTTCTTTCTGGACTTACTGGATCTTCATGATACAAAGAAAATAAGTGAAGTGATGGTACTGTGGGGACAACTATCCTTCTCCTGATGCCTGGTAGAGTGAAGGGGAAGGGACTGCACGGAGGGCTTGGGCAGTGGCCAACAGAAGGCTTCCGAGAGCAGTGGGGCACAGTGCAGGATCCTCAGCAGCATGGTGGTAATTACAGTGTTTGAAGGAGGCATCCATGGTGCTCTGACAGTAGTTGCCAGAAAAAATAACTAAGAGTGTACTATTAGTTGTAAAGGACAAAGATTGAGTTCAGATTCCCAAGGAAACTTAGGACAAGGTTAAGGATAATGAGACAAGGTTTTGAATACAAGTAATTTCTTTGGAAGGTGATGACAGAAAACACTGCTGTAGGAAGAGGAAAGTGATAGAGGGAAAGGAAGGCAGTCAGTTCAGGTGCTCTGCCAAACAAATTACCCTTGTGTGCAACGGAGCTCAGTTCCACTGGGCATCTCTGGGTGATAATGCAGAACATACGCCTCAGTGTTATCTTGCTCAAGGGGCAAGGGAGTATCTACCAACTGCCATCGGTCATTGGTTGAAGGATTCTCCTAGAGAACTTTAATTTCTCAGCACTTTTGGCTTGTCCTGAACAGGTGATATTTTTATCAAGTTCCCATGGCCATCCATCAGACAGTTCCTAGTCATGGCGGCATGGCTTCTTCTTCTTCTTCAACCAACTCTCTCTCTGGCCACCCTTGAAAAAAAAAATCCCATTTTATTTATTACAGGTATCTACTCTGCCAAGTGTAAGTATGATATTTGTTACTCAAAAGAAGTATAGTCTCGAAGACAGGGGTCTTAGGCTATTTTAGATACACAAACTTCACTCTTGGCCATCAAGCCACTCATGTCCACCCAGACCCTCAGTTAATAGCTAAGCACTTTAGGTGAGTTCCACATTTAATTCTTACTTAATTCTACAAGTAAGCTTCTACTGGAATGATCACCCTCACTTCAGAAACGAGAAAAACGTGATTTGGCTTAAAGAGCTTCCCAAAGCTACAGCAGTTCACCCCAGGCCTGTCTTTTCCCTGATCTAAGATTCTTAATGACCACACTCTCCTGCTTCCAGTTACTCGCAGAGAATGCATGTTTCCGTCACAGGATGGCATAGACACATCTGATGCACTTCAAACAAAGATGACAGAGAAACAATAAAAGAAGTTCTTAGGAAACTATAAAAGTTTTTATAAACATGCATAAGGAAAACTGCCCAAATCACAGGTGTCCAGCTAGCTGAATTTCCACAAAGCAAATACACAGTTTGGGCACCCACAATGAGGACATGACCAGAACACAGAACATTGCCCCTTCCATTTTCCACCATTCTCAAAGGTAACCACTATCTTGGCTTCTAACGCCATAGATCATCCCTGCAAGATTTTGAACTTTATCTAAGTGGACTATATTGCACTGTGTGAGAATCACCCGTATTATTGCAGACAGCTGTAATCAGTTCATGCTCATCAATGCATATGTAAATATGCTATAATTCATTCATCTGCTCTGTGGTTCACAGACTTCTGGGTAGTTTTTAGGTTGGGGCTACTGCACATAGTAAATGTATGAAACTCCCTGTACCTGTCTTTTGGTGTACTTCTGTCTGTATTGCTGTTGGATATGGGATGTAAGAATGAAATAGCTAGGTCGTGGGTATGTACGCCTTCAGGGGAAACTTGGATGCAAAAGTTAGCATTCCCTCAATACGCTCCCTTCTCTTCAGGATCTGACTGCTCAGGTAGCTCTTGAAGGCCTTCATACACATGATTTTTGTATTTTATTCAGCTTTTAGTTTTTTCTCAGCAGGACAGTTGTCTGCCATAAGTTCCGCCCTCATATAGGAAGAAAAAGTATACTCTTTATACATTTTAATAACTTACATATATGCATTTAATTTTGTTATCTTGTTTATTACTGTGAAAATAACTACACAAAGTCCTACCAGAAAAAAATCTAAGTATAAGGGATACTACAGTTATTGTTGCTCTGTGACCACATCTTTCCTAACTCTAGTCTGTCGTTTGGATTGTATTTTCCACTGTCTTCAGAAAAATGGTTCATAGTCTGTTCTGTAATTTCAAATTTAGAAACAGACACGTGTTGGAGTACAGATGTTAAACACCTCATTATCACCTTTCACAGTCGCTATTGATCTTTCACCATCCCCAAATCACTCCTCTCTGGAGTGTTCATAGTTCATAGTTCATAGTTCCTCTCACTTGCTACTTTTTCCCATGGTTGAGGTCTCACGTTTAGCCTCTTTTAAAATATCAGAATCTGGGGAGCCTGGGTGGCTCAGTGGTTAAGCCTCTGCCTTCAGCTCAGGTCACGATCTCAGGGTCCTGGGATGGAGCCCCGCATCGGGCTCTCTGCTCAGCAGGGAGCCTGCTTCCTCCTCTCTCTCTGCCTAACTCTCTGCCTACTTGTGATCTCTCTCTCTCTGTGTCAAATAGATTAATTAATTAATTTTAAAAAATATCAGAATCTGGCAATTGGTGGCGGGGGCGGGGGAGGGGGGATGTGAAAACACAGATTGCTGGGCCCTGCCCCCAAAATGTAATTCTGTAGGTCAAGTGAAGCCTAAGAATTTGCATTTTAAACAAGTTCCCAGGTGATGCTGATGCGGCCGGTCCAGAAACCACATTTTCAGGTATGCTGTTCTAGTGCCATCTCTATTTTTCTTGAGTAATTGTGAACTGTTTTTAAAAAGAAGGTATTGTGTCTACCCCAGCTGTTTCTAATTTCCTCATGCTGGATTGCGCCCATCAACCGGAGAGTGATAAAACATAGGATTTTAAAGGGGCTGGACCCATGTTCCTTCTGCATCGATTTTAAGAAAACAAAGCAATGGTATAAATAGTTAAACAGGTCTTTCCCCAATAACTAGGAATCAAAAGCTCCTTTTCAACTGAGAGTTATATTTAGAGGAGCTTTCTTTAAATTTTGGACATATTTGGGAGGAGGGGAGTTAAACGGAAGTTTCCTGTATGACTGAAATCGCCCTCCTTCCATCATTTAAAAAAATGTCATTTATGACTGCAGGCCTGTGAAGCCAAATTTATTTATAATTCTCAGTAGCCCTCGGGTTCTGGGGCAATCTAAAGACACAAACCTTTCTTTGTTTTTAGGTGAAATATCTGTTGAATATACATTTTATGCATATTTGTCCAGATTTAGTCAAAACAACACAAACTCTCAGCGATCAGGAAGTGTAGTGTGATGTACAGTAAGTAAAACAAACATGAGGTTGACTTCACACAATGGCATTCATGGCATTCTGTCAACTTTTAAAACTTTGCAGTACGGATTGTACAATAGCAGCCTCAAGTTTTAATACACTGCCCTTAATCGAAGCCCCATCTACCCTCGGTGGAGGGGGCGGGGGAAAGAGACTTCCCTCTGCATCAGAGATGAGACAGGCACCACTGCTGTTTGGTTTTTCACTCCGCATACTCGGGTCATGGCAGTTTCCATGTAAGGGAAAACTGCTGCTTTTAACAGAAGATAAATTAAGCCCTCGGGTTAGAGTGAAGCGTTTTAGGTCAGAATTCAGATGATAAAAGAAAACGGAGGCTTCCCCAGCTGTGTCAGAGGACTTCGAGAGAGGTGAGATTTATCGGCTTTCCTGCCCTGGTGCTAATGAGTGATAAGGAGCTCTAATTTGAAGACACCCCAGAGCTGTTAAAGTGTGTGTGAGATGCAGACAATTCATCAGCAGAGCAATAATCTTCTCCCCCACACAAATGGAAAAACCATTTTGGTGTCTTCAGAGTTTTTATTAAAGTCTGAGGGGAAAAAACAGGGAAATGGATTTTTTTTCTTTTTAAAACTTTTTTAAAAATTTATAACCCCTAGTGTATGCCAGGCAATATTCTAGTTCTTTATCAAGGATCAGTCATTGGATAGAATCCCCATAATAACTTCTACAACATGGTGCCATGTTTTCAGGTAAGGAAACTGAGGCACAGAGTAGATGATGTAGTCTATGCTGCAGATGTTCAAACCCACAGCTTCCTGATTTCCAACTCATTCTTCCCTCACTAGGAAAGATATATAAACACACACACACTTTTTTTTTTAAGATTTTACTTATTTATTTTGAGAGAGAAGAGAGAGCGAGGAAGCAGGGGTAGGGGAAGAGGCAGAGGGAGAAAGAGAATCTCAAGCAGACTCCATGCTGAGTGCAGAGCCTGATGTGGGCCATGCCTTCTGCTTGTAAGTCCCCCATGGTCTAGTGAGGAATCCAGACATGTGAACATGTTTGACATTCATAATTAAGTCTGAAGGCACAAATTCCTATAAGGGGTTATAAGAATATAGTTCCAAACTTCTTGCTTCTGCCTGGATAGCTAGGAATTAGGAAAGCTCCAACATGAAAGAAGAAGATTGAAGGAATTTGCCAGGCTGATACAGTGAAGCAGAGGGCGGTTCCAGAGTAAGGGAACCACATATGCAAAGATACAGGGTGATATGCATAGATCTGAATGTCACTTAATAGAACTGAGTCATAGGGGACATGGCATATCATGCTAAAGAGTTTGAATTTTCTCCGGCAAGTGATGGTGAGACATGGAAGTTTTTGTAGGGCCAGGAGGTCGTTAAATTTGTGTTTAAGGAAAAATAGTAGTATGACAAATGAATTCAAGGCAGATGAGACTGGAGGCCAAGAAACCAATTACAAAGCTGTTACAAAGGTTCAGATAAGATACAATGTTGGCATGGTCTAGAAAAGGTTTGTGTGTATGAGAGGGAGGGAGAGAGAGGTGCTGGTTCAAAACATACTCTTAAAGTAGACTAAACAGACAAGTCTTGGCAGTCAACATAATTAGAGTCATGAGAATGATGGCAGAATAAACGCCATGAGAACATGAATTATGTTTGTTCTCCATTATGTATGTTATGTTTGGTGTACTTCATGCAGTATGGGCCACATATTGTTCTATAAATGAATGAATGAATGAATGAATGAACGATGACTTCCAGGTCTGAGGCTTGGGTGACTTGGTGACTGCTTGGACCATTAACCAAAATAGGTGTTAATAATAGGACAATTTGCAGAGTAAAAGAAATTGAGTTTAGTTTTGGATATTTGAGGTACACATGAGAAAGAGACTTGGAAATCTGAATCTTAAGTTCTAGGGATGAAAATTCAAGATGAAGATTATGGTTTGGAAATCAGAAATATACAGAGATAGTATTTCAATCCTCTAGAAAAAAAGTGCAATTACCTGAGCAACACAGCGAATCACTCAAGCATTCATTTAATGATCCACTCATGTATTCTTCTTATTCATTTATTTATATTTATTGAAACCCTACTTTGCACCAGGCTTTGGACAAAGGTTAGGGAATGAATAGGTCTGATTTGGTCAGTGTCTTCAGGAGGCATATCATAATTGGGAAGATAAAAAGTAAGAAAAAAGACAGATAAGGGCGCCTGGGTGGCTCAGTGGGTTAAAGCCTCTGCTTTCGGCTCAGGTCATGATCTCAGCGTCCTGGGATCGAGGCCCGCATCGGGCTCTCTGCTCAGCAGGGAGCCTGCTTCCTCCTCTCCCTGTCTCTCTGCCTGTCTCTCTGCCTGCCTCTCTGCCTACTTGTAATCTCTCTCTCTGTGTCAAATAAATAAATAAAATCTTTAAAAATAAAAAAAATAAATAAAATAAAAAAAAAGAAAAAAGACAGATAAGACCATTTCTATTGTCATATATATGATGAAGGAAACAGATGACTGAGATAGAGAATAAAGAAAGGAAGCCTTCTTAGAGGAGGTGACATTTAAATTGAGGCTTGTATTAACTGGGGCTCTCCAGAAACACAGAACCAACAGGAGAAAAACATAAATGAAGAGATTTATTGTAAGGAATTGGCTCACATAATATGGAAGCTAAGAAATCCTCAATTCCTCAGTTGGCAAGTGAGAGACCCAGGACAGCTGACAGTATAGTTCCAGTCCAAGTCCAAGTCCAAGTCCACTGGGGACGACCAATGTTCCAGTTTGAAGACAGTCAAGCAGACAGCAAACTCCTCATTCCTCAGCCTTACTGTTTGATTCATGCCTTCAACAGTTTGGATGAGGCCAAGCCACACTGGACAGAACAATCTGCTTTCCCCAATCTACTGACACAAATGTAAATCTCATCCAGAAACACCTCTACAACTGTATTTGGCAATAATGTTTAATATCTGGGCACCCCTGGCCCAGCCAAGTTGACACATAAAATTAACCATCACCAGCCTAAAAAAAAGAGAGAGAGAGAATAGCCCAACCATGCAAACTCTGCAGTAAACAGTGACCAGGAAAATGAAACAATATGTACCAAAACCTTAGGTTAAAAAGCATTTGCTGTGCCCAGAAACTGAAAAGCGATGCATATAGGGAGAGATTAGAGAGTGAGGTAGAAAACAAGGTGCAAAGAAGTCAATCAGTTAAACAGGACACAGAGTAATCATAAACTTCAAGGCTATGGTGAGGATTTGGGGCATTACTCTAAAATCAATGGAAAACCATTGAAGGGCTTAAGTACGAGATAATTAGATTTTCTTATGAGGTCACATTTTTATAATGTTAACAGACTGTATGCATGAAGAATAAGAAGAAATAAGACTGAAGATGGTTTCTTCCCTCCTACTTTCTAGGAAGATTTGGAGATTAAGATAACATGAAAGATGTGACTATATTCTTAAAAACAGAGCAAAAAATGATAAATGTGTATAAAATGTAAAAACTCAAATACATAGAGAATATTATCTTAAGTTGCAGTCATTCTATAGAATTCAGTTCCAGCGAGATCAGGGGGTAAAGAAATTATTCTAATTGTATTAGCATTTAATTACTTAATATGTTAGAATTTTTAAAATGATTGTCTTGTTACTATCTAAACTCTACTTTTTTCAAATTTTCTGGGCTGTAGTTTGATTATGTCTCTTAAGTATCTTGGATCTTATGAATACTACTTGTAAAACTCAGAATCTTTTAAGAACTAAATTTAACATGTTTATATTTATTTTAATTAGTGAGAGATTTATTTAAAATATCTTATATTATTTATATATTTACTAAGATTTGTCTGCCTATTTTGTTCTCTTGTCTTCAGTCTGACCTTTAGTTTTCCTTGTGTTCTTCTGGAAGCTGCATATTATATAGCTAGTCTGTTAAAATTAACATACATGGTTAGCTTTATATATTATTTAACAAATTCTACACTTAATCAGTGTCTCTGTCCTTCTTCCAAGATCAGAAATGTACATGTATATGTACAAGAAATGCATATGTATTGGGGCGCTTGGGTGGCTCAGTCAGTTAAGTGTCCAACTCTTGGTTTCAGCTCAGGTCATGATCTTGGGGTTGTGAGATGGAGCTCTGTGTTGGGCTCAGCACGCAGCAGGGAGTCTGCCTGAGATTCTCTCCCTCTGCCCCTCCCCTCACATGCACACACGCTCTCTCTCTTTCTCTCAAATAAATCTTAAAAAAAAGAAATGCATATGTATTTATTGACATATGTATACATCATATACATGTCAAAATCCATGTTGATAGCAACTATGAAGTACTGCTGAATAACAGAACATTTGGACTGAACTCTAAAGCCTCCAACATCCCTCCTCTGTCTTCCATGTTTATAATGCATAGTATTTTAGTTCCACTTAGCTTTAAATGCAAACTAAATCAGTTACAACTATTATCATTAATATTATTAATTGCAATGGATTTACCAAAATATTTCACAATTCCTCTGCTTATAACTATGTCTCACATTCTATTTCCTTCCTACAGAATCTTTTCTTTCCTACCAAAATGCATCCTTGCCGTTTGTTCAGCAAGGGCTGTGGGTATTTATGAATGTCAATCTCTGTTTCACCCTCTTCTTGAGTGAGAGTGAAAGTCCAAGAAAAATCTAAGGTTAAGAGTTAATTTTTTTTAACACTTTGAATATATTAGCCCATTATCATTTGTTGCTATTGAGAAATGCTCCTTGTCTGGAACTGGATTCTACCACCCTGAAATTCTCATCTCTACCTACTTTATATTTGATACTTTTGACTTTGTCACAAGCCATTAAAATATCCAGGTAGAGGGGTGCCTGGGTAACTCCGTCAATTAGGCATCCAATTCCTGATTTTGGCTTGGGTCATGATGTCATCATGGTCATAAGACTGAGCCCCGTGTCACGCTCTGTGCTCCATGTGGGAGTCTGCTTAAGATCTTTTCTCTCCTTCTTCCCCTCCCCCCACTCTCTCTCTCTCTCTCTCTCTCTCTCTCTCTCTCACTAAATAAATAAATAAATAAATAAAATCTTTTAAAAAAAGGCCAGGTAGAAAATCAAAAACCTCAAGGCTCTTGCATGTGCTGGGGCAGCGGTGCTTGGGAAATCTCTGAACCTTCCTCTCATTTTGCTGTGAACCTAAAACTACTCTGGAAAAATTACAGTCCTCAAATTAGAAAGTGAAAAATCTTAAGGATTTATCTCAGTCTTTGAGAAACATTAGAAAACATAAAAATATCGTGCCAAGCATTTAAGGCATTCCATATGCAGAGTATTCAAATCCATGGTGTTTCCTGATTTGTCTTTGGTATGGAAGAAGCAGTTTAGACACTACTATTACCAAAAGCACTGCTATAATTCCAAAAACTATCGCCATATCAAGTAGATACTGTTATTTGTTATCAAAAATCATGATTTATATATTTTGTATTTATTTCACACTGTAATTAATTACTTGTTGCTACTTATTCAAACTGTAATTAATACCTATTAGACTAAGGTCAATGGCACCACTACAGTTTTAGCTAGCATCCTCTTCTGTGTTATTGCAGAAGCTTGAAAACTGGATTCTTGCCTCCCTTTCGTTTAATTCTCAGCTAGCAGCCAGTGTGATGCTTTAAAGCATAAGTCAGTCGACTGCTCAAAATGTTCTAATAGTTTCCCATCTCATCAGGGTAAAAGCTATTTTAATGATGCCCAGGACTCTACCCGATCAAGCTCTCCATTGCCTTGCTCATTTATTTTCTCTTCTCCTCCTTGCTGACCCCTCTCAACCATGCTGACATTCGGGGTATTCTTCAAACTCATTAAACACACTCCAGTGCCAAGGCCTTTACAGTTGGTGTTTCTTCTACTCTCCTCCTTCATCTTTGCTCACGGCTCACTTCCTTGCCCCCTTCAGATCTTTTATCAGACTTACATTACCAGTGAGGCCTGCACAAGAATTCCCACCCCAGGATTTCCCATCCCCTCCCCACTTTATTTAAACTCTTTCACTAGAATATAAGCTGATCCACAGTAGGTACATGATAAATATTTGTTAAGCAAACAGATAAATGACTAAAGGACTGGATTTTTTTCTTCCTGAGCACTGTGCAAGGTGGCTTATACACACGTCATTTAATGCTCAAAATCATTCGGACATGTAGATACTATTATCTTCATTGTACAGAAGGGGAAATAATAGCAGAAGAATCAAATAACATTCCAAAATTCACTCGGCTAGCAAAAGCAAGAGACTGACACCGTGGTCCGTGTTCTTTAAGCCTCTTTGGTTTCCCTTGCACTGAAAAGCTGAAGGTCAAGACTGTCCTCCCAAACAGGGTGACACAAAAAGCACGGCCAAATGAAGCACATTTCTAGAGCAGCATGTGAGTCTATGCAACACAAGTCAGAGCACTCTACAGCTCAGCAGAAAGGGAAGCAAACATCTCTCTCCTAGTTCTCATGGCTATGCTGCCTGAACTCCAAATATCTGTCAAACATCTACATGATATGGATTAACAACCTTAGAAATATACCATTTTATAATGCGTTATGTATATACGTTATAAGTACCTCGTTAGAAAATAACAAGATAAATGTATCACATATACATATTTTTCCGTATATAACAACATAGAGACCCATTTGTGTGTATATTCTTTCATACTCATATGTTATCTGTGCTTCAATTGACACTTAATGGGGTCTTGCTCCTTGTTGAGGGAAAGATATCACAGACCTTTTCTAATGTAGAAATGACCTATCCATCTGACCTGATTATAGACATTCTCTTGCCAACAATGTCTAAAGCTGTCTCTAGGCAGGATGTGTTGGGAGAGGAGGGCAAGGGAGTGAATTCCTTTCCACACTTGGCTATGTAACACCCTTGGGTCACACTGGGTCAAGGAAGTGAGCTGAGGAAGCATGCGACATTCCTGACCCCTTTCATCTCAGAGACCCAGTAATGATGGCACCAAGAAATATGAGATGTGCATTCAATCACACATTCAAGCATATATTGAGCACCTACTGCATGCTCAGCAGTGTGCTAATAAGCAAAAGGAGAATTAACCCTGCAGAATATGAAACATGATTTAATCATGCTGCGTGCTATCAGAGAAAGGTTATGACCTAAACAAGTCTGTCAACTTAGAAATTAACCGATAACTTGAATCTAATAACAAACTGCATAACCAAGTTATACTTTGGGTAGTCAGAAAATAATAACATAGTTATAGCCTAGAATTTTCCGAAAAGTTTCTATAGTGAAGGTTTGGCTCAAAAGACTGAAAATTATGTGGATTTGCAAAATGGAGAAGTCATTCCAAGAGAAAAAACAGCTTAAGTAAAATTAGGCAAAAATTAGTATAATTTGATTAAGAGAGAGAAATCCACTTGCCTGCTAATGAGAAGATTATAGGGATGCTTGAATGTCTGCATAAGAAGCTGAGCTCCCACATTTATGCATTAATCTAGAAAATTCTGACAATTTGCTCTGCAGTAGAGGCAAAAGACTCATTATCCTTCACCATTGGGGAAGTTCTAAAATGTGTTCCTAAATATTTCCCCTCAAGAAATACTTCCCTGTAGATGAAATCCACAGGACTTAGAACACACCAATGATGTCATGCCTGATTCTTATTTAAATATATTAATGAAGCATTGATTCATTCCAGAACCTAATGCTATTATTGTCATAAGACAAGCATGAACATTATAAAAACCAAATAGAGGCTCCCTTGATGACTGCACCCTAGTGGTTCCTGTAGCAAATTTTGGGGACATTCAAACCAAATCATAACATCTCAAATTGCTGCTGTGGAGAATCAAGGTTTGATGCTGACTCTGACGCTTTAAATCTTACTTCTGAGAAGTGAGGCCAATTCTGGCTTCCCCGTCCTATCTCAGGAAATGCTTTAGAATGAAAGTAAGGAGAACAAGAGCAAATAGTCATGACTACTTTGTTATGTCCCAGATGCTATGCTAAGCTACTACACCAATTAATATTTTACTTGATCTCCAGTTTATCTATGCCAACTGCTCCTGGATGAAATGCTATGTATGGTCCATTTATGATTTTTGGTTAAAGACTTCCCGGTGGTTAAAAACATAAAATATTCATCCGCACCTTCTTGCTTATTACATGGGAGAGGAAATCTTCCCTTCCAGTAGAGGATCACAAAAGGCCCATAAGTAATTCTCGGTACAGTAAGTCCTGAAATGTGGACGATTTGGGAAATTAACAAGAATATTCACTGAGGTGGGGAAAACTCTGGAAATTGATTTATTTTTTTATTTAATTGCAGTTATGGCCCTTTTTTCTGAATGTTTGCCTCACCCCTAAAAAATGAAGAAGGAAATACATGAAGATTATGTAGCCTCTCAATTTTAGAAAGTAAGGTGCCCCATGGTGTTAGGCCTGCTTCTCTAGGGACTCCAGTGCACATGGCTTATTGCAGGTGTGGGGAAGATGCTCCTATGAGAAGGAGAATGAGGAGAACCTGGGTGGCTCAGTCAGTTAAGTGGGTGCCTTTGGCTCAGGTCATGATCTCAGGGTCCTGGGATGGAGTTCCGCATCAGGCTGTCTGCTCAGCAGGGAGCCAGCGTCTGCTCCTCCCCCTGCTCATGTCCCTGTTCACTCATTCTCTCTCTCTCTTGCTCACTCTCTCTCAAATAAATAAATGAAATCTTTTTAAAAAGAGAGAGTAGGGAAATGAGAGAAGCAGGAGAGGCAAGGAAGGAGCTGAGCTAGAGTTTAGCCTCATCCCCTGGGGGAGTTCAGGAGTGAGAGAACTGAACCACAGAGTTGATCCCATCTTGGGAATTACCTCTTCTATTCATATGTTAATTACTGGCTGTCCTGTCCCCTTGGCAGGAAAAAGGTCATTTAACCACCAATGCAAGGTGTCTTCAGTTCGGGCGAGGGCAGTTTTCCAGAGACAACAGCAGCAATGAACCTTTAGCAGCCAACATTCACACCAACTTGTAGACAGGTACACGAGCCTGGGGAAAGTGATCTAAGTGGGGAATCAGTTGACAGCATCCACGCATGCATTATTCTAGATAGGCAGAATGGTATGTGCTTTATGGGGGCTATGGAGGCTCCATGAAAAAAGCAGGACTTAATATTAAATCTTGAAGAAAAAATAAAAATAAAACTATTTGGAAAGTTTCCTCCTTGTTCCTCTGATACGAGACAGTAAACACCATAGACACTACACATGAAATTCTGGCATTTCCAATTCCTCCTATGGCAGTGGCTAGGTGCCATTTCCATCTTTCCTCCTTTTCCATAGAACGCAGTTGTAACCAGGTGGTGGCTGCCCAACCACAGACCACATTCCTTACCCTTCTTGCTGCTGGGCCTCGCTCTGGGATGAATTCTCACCAACAAGAAAGAAGTGACAATGATGAACGATGTTTCCAGGCCGAGGCAGCGGGAACCAGTGTGTCCCTTCTACACTCTCTCCGCCATTTCCATCAACTGCCTGTGGGTTGGCAGAGCTGTAAAGTACAGGGAACCTGGTTCCCCATTCTCTGTGTTGAGAAGGACCACCTGCTAATTAGAACCATAGAAGTGAGCCATGATATATTCCACTGAATTAAAAATTCTATTTATCACACTAGTATCTTAACTAACATTCTTCATCATTAAGAAATTAACAAAAATCCTTTTGCCAGATAAAATTAGAAAACAGTCTCTCTTCTGATACAGTATTTCTTTTCTAGTAGTATCTNTGAAGCAGGCTCCCTGCCGAGCAGAGAGCCCGATGCGTGCCTTGATCCCAGGACCCTGAGATCATGACCTGAGCCGAAAGCAGAGGCTTTAANCATTCTCTGTGTTGAGAAGGACCACCTGCTAATTAGAACCATAGAAGTGAGCCATGATATATTCCACTGAATTAAAAATTCTATTTATCACACTAGTATCTTTACTAACATTCTTCATCATTAAGAAATTAACAAAAATCCTTTTGCCAGATAAAATTAGAAAACAGTCTCTCTTCTGATACAGTATTTCTTTTCTAGTAGTATCTTGGATTTTGCTCACCTTATTCTGTACATTTCACAGAGTTTTGCCATGGGCTGGTCACTTCCTTGTACCAGGACACATTTTAACTTATAGAAAAATCTGTTTCCCACCTATNAGTATCTTAACTAACATTCTTCATCCTTAAGAAATTAACAAAAATCCTTTTGCCAGATAAAATTAGAAAACAGTCTCTCTTCTGATACAGTATTTCTTTTCTAGTAGTATCTTGGATTTTGCTCACCTTATTCTGTACATTTCACAGAGTTTTGCCATGGGCTGGTCACTTCCTTGTACCAGGACACATTTTAACTTATAGAAAAATCTGTTTCCCACCTATAGTTCTTCAAATTTTGCAATAAAGAGAGTGACTTTGTCTGTGGCATGTGAAGAAGGCTTTACTTTTTCTGATACCCTACAAATTCCTGTTGTCAAGGTTGGTCTTAGCCAGGCATCCATCTCTCTCTATTCTTGAAGCCTTAGAGTGCTTTGTAATATCAAGGTGGAGGCTTCTACATTTCAACTCCAAGTTCTTCTGAATAAGGAGAGGATATTGAGGGACTGGCCTGAGGAGGGAGGGTGTTATCCTCCAGCATTCTGGCCAAGAAATGCTACTTCCTGTTTGTGGATCCTGCTAAGAATGCATGCCCAGTTAGAGAGATGTATTAGGTCCATGATACTTCCAGAGAAAGGAGTAGCTCAGGGATTTGACTGTTGATCAGTTTCACACTCAATGTTACACTGACTGTGTTGGCATGCAATGAATACTATCATTCAGTCAGGCTTGAGTTTTAAAGTTTCTTTCAAATTAATAATGATTTCATCCTATCGTCAGAGAAAGGAATGTGACAAACAAGGTTGCTTTCAAACTTGGGTAGAAGCTAAGTGAACCACATGCGTGAAAAATAGTTAGGAATAGTTTAGAATGACCAATCTTTCACATTTATAAAGCTTGTGAGCAATTAAATGATAATGTCAATGTATCCATAAGTATTAACTTTAAAAAGTAGAGTATACCTGTAACATATGCTCTCTAATAAAACAATGGGTAATGCAGGTCCATCTACTTGTAAGGTTTTGCTCAGACAGAAATGGAGTAGAACATATTGTGTAGGACTTTCATAACAACCCTTGGAGATATGAGTTCATATTTTATATTTAAGCCTCAGGTAAATTTTGTATTTCGTCCAGAAAGAAGCAGGCACAAAGGAAATAAAGGTCAATCCCTGCAGCAGGAGTAGGCAATGCGCACATGGAACCTCAGCCTGATGGATCTCTAATACCTATTATTCCGAATATTTCTATTGGGTTCTAAAATTTACCAATAAAATAAGTTACTATTACTATATATGAGCTAGGGGGAAAAATCCAATCTTTTAGTTTTCCAAGTTGGAAATTCTCAGGAAAACTCATTAGAATGACTTCTTTTGAAGTTCTGGAAAAAGAATTCTTTAACTAGAAGCAGATACCATATTTTCTCTGTCCCATGAAGGACACTGTAATAGCAATTTGCATTTCATAAGACACTGGAGTTTTGTAACAGTTTAACTTAACCACGAATCACTAAAAGCAGGTTATGTTCCACTCCCCCCCCCAGCTTCTACTCCTGCTTGTCACATAACTATTCCTTTAGACCTGTTTAGCTTTGAAAAACATGTTTCCTAACACACAGCTTGTCTTCATAAAAGTCTATTTGAGTAATCCACAGTGTCTGAGAAATGTCCTATGACCGCTTTTTGACCCATTGACAGAGCTGTAGGTTTTACCACTTTCCCCACTACAATGCCCTGGATAGCATTTCAAATACATCGAGTCATGACCTTTATTGTTTGCCAGATGGGCTGTGAAATGTATGCTAATGTTCATAATAGGATTATACAAGGTTGTTTATTGTCTGAAAAATAATGTGAGCATTATCGTCTTTTCTTCTCCCCCATCCCCAACGGGTTTTCCCTTTAATAGGTATTAGGAAGACTAATTTTGATTAAGTAAATATCAGCTTTCAGCTTTACAAATGATGGTTCATTTAGGCACATACTTTAATGGTATTAAGGGTGGAAAACAAGAAGAATTAGCCAGGTAAACTAAAGTACAAAGAACGCATTACAATATGGATCCGTGCATGGCAACTTGCAGCACGTACATATTTCATGCTAGAACTGAATACAGTCATTCACATTAATTCAAATATGGGACAAAGGACAATATGTGTGCTATGAATGTGACACTTAAAAATACAGAATACAGGGTGTAACCACAGTGTCACTGTCCTTCAAACGTTTTGCTTTTTGCTTTGTATATACTCATTCAGATGTGATCTTATCTCTTTTCTTATTCTGGAACCCCACCAAAAACAGGTGCTCAGCTTAGGAACTCGGGTTCAAGCAGTTTATTCAGGAGGGGATCACAGGTCACACAGTGAAGGAATGGGAAGTGAGATGGGCAAGAAAGAACGCCGATAAAGGGTGTGCTATAGAGAAGGACACAGCTGTGGGCAGCTGGAGCTCAGTCCCAGTGGGGATCATAGGAGAGGCTCTGTGGAACGTGCCTCCGCTGAGGGGCCAGCAAAGGCAGGTATTCATTCATCAACAACATTCCCTCAATGGTCGAGGGCCACTCCTGGAGCCCGATCAGGCCACGTGCAAGCCAAACATGCCCCAACTGCCAGAAGGAGCGATCAGGCAGAGAAACGAAGGAAGACATGGGTCTGCCTAGGAACTCTTTGACGTGAACTCCAGTATAGGTTGAGGAGATGTGGGCAGGGAACCCACAGACTCTGTCCCACATGCCAAGGCTAGTGTGTCCCAGTGGATGTGGCTACATCTGTGCTGTGGTATGATGGAACCAGGGCCTGGGATCCAGGAGAACCCAGCTTGAATCTCATTCTATCATTCATTTATTGCAAATGGTTTTTGTATGCCTGGTGCTTGGAACCATACTTTACTAGTTTGACTTCTTGGGAACTGGAGCCTGAATATCTGTATTTATCTTCTTCTACAAGACACATATCGGAGAGGTATTGCAAGGATTAAATCAGGTAATAGTTGCATGAAAACTATCTGGAATCATGCCTGGCTTCTAATAAACACACCACAGATTTTAGGGGGGCCTGTCCTCGTTCTCCCAATCCTGTTTCTATGTCCACCTTCCTCATCAGTGATGCTGTTGATGTGTCACAGACAGTGCACCTCAGGGTTCCCCAAAACTAAAGTCTGATGATTCACTAGAAATATTCACAGAACTCAGAAAAGCTGTCATATTCATGATTATAGTTTATTATGGTGAAAGAATAGAGATTAAAATCAGCACAGGAAAAAGGTACATGGGGCAGAGTCCCAAACAAATCAGACACAAGCTTCCAGTTGTCCTTTCACAACAGGGTCATATGATGCACTTAATTATCCCAGCAGTGATGTGTGGCAACATGTGAGAAGTGTTGACAACCAAGGAAGCTCACCTAAGCCTTGGTGTCCACGGTTTTTATTAGGGGTCAATCACATACGCATGGAGCTGATCTTAGCAACTCCAATCTCCAGCTCCCAACAGATCAAACTGAATGCAGTATGGTCCACAGCTCTAGGCATACAAAAACCATTTAGCATAAATCACATTGTTAGCATAAACTATCTGGGATGGCTTAAAGCCTTAGACATAAACAGACCTCTTATCAGACCAGATATTCCAGGGACTAAAAGGCTATCTCTCACCAGCTCGTCAAGGGTCAGTAATGAACGCCTTTGGGATATGCAGAGTTTGGGCAATTCAAGACTGTGGAGTTAATTTTTTACTGCATGGGATGCCACAGTCTCTCCCTGGCTCCATGGCACACTCCTTCTGGAGCCCATTCTCCAGAACTGTTTAGAGACAGTTCTCCAGAAGCCTAGAAGTCTCTACAAAAGCCACTAGACAGATACTTCTGGGGTCATCATAAGCCCTGCTTTAAGAATGACCATCTCAGCCCATAAGGCCATTATCAGGGCTCAGGCCCTCTCCATGCTCCTCCCCCACAACAGAGGTAGCCTGAGTGAAGGTACAGATCACCTTGTGATACAAGGTGATGATCTGAAGGTACAGATCAGTGTGAAGGTAAACAGATCACCTATGAACACATGAATTTTTTTTAAAAAGATTTATTTATTTGAGAGGGTGTGTGTGCACATGTGCATCCATGCGAGCACAAGGTGGGGGAGGGGCAGATGGAGAGGGAGAGGGAGAGAAGCAGACTCCACGCTGAGTGTGGAAAACCTGACAAAGGGCTCGATCTCACGACCCTGAGATCATGACCCAAGCCAAAATCAAGAGTTGGACGCTTAACTGAATGAGCCACCCAGGTGCCCCCAGACGAATGCTTCTAGGTTTATGGTCCAATACTGTAACCATTAATATTTTAATAGTGATTACTAGTGGAAATAAATTTTAGATAAATTAATTAAAATATATCATTAAAATTAATTTTACTTTCTTCTTTTCCCTTTTCTCAATGTGGCTATAAGAAAATTTAAAATTACATATGGCTTGTATATTTCTAATGGACAATGCTGTTCTACATGGAAATGTGACATGTGGGATATGAGGCTGTAAGTACATTCACAGGTCTTTTGATTTCCTTTCTGGACAACGTGACCATGTATCGTGACTGTTGCATAAATAGATCATGGAAAATTGTAGATGGAGACAAACAGTTTACAGCTAATGACCCTCAAAGTTATCACCACAAAGTAGCAATTTTATAGATTTGAGCATAGCTGACACACAAATTTTTTTAGGCACACTTAACAGTGAACATGATTTAATCTTTGCCTCCACTACTGTACTCTACCAATTTCACAGTCATTTCCACCAAATGTTTGTAAGTAGGCTGTGCATCATGCTCCCCTCTGACACCTACCCTTCTTATTCTGTAGCCTTGAAGAGCTCCCGACTGGAGAGCTAGCACCAGAAAAACAATGTCAGGGAGACACAGAGGCACTTCAAACTTCCATCTCGAAATGCTATTTGTACTCTCTCTACTCAAGGTCATTTTTCCCCTGGTAAAATCAGACTGTCACCATCCTGGCTGTAGTCATCTGAACCCCACATGGAGGTGCAATTGCTCCCCCTTCCTCAAATATGCAATAAATAGCAAGAGAAGACAGGAATTACAGGTAATATCTCAAATGATCCAGAGAGCAATCAAGAGTCTTTAAAAAGTGTCTTCAGTAAAAGGATAAAAATTGAAGAATCCACCTTGTAAAACACTGGCAATGATACTGTTCACAATAAAGAGGAGTTTTATTTTATGAAAGACCCATGATGGTTTTATTCAAGGGTGTTTAATTTCTAAAGCCCTGAACCAATATGGTTTTAAGACAGGAGTCAAAAGCAAGATTTCACATCATGGTGTCACGAGGGCAAACATGTTAAAAAATAAAAAGAAAGAGTGATTTCCAGGAAAAAAAATGTAATCATTATAAGGCTTATTTTTTTTCCTATTAAATTGTATTGGTCCACGATGAAGCTCTAGAACAGCACTGTAAAAAAATAATAACACAAGGCACAATGTGAGATATATATATAATTTTAAGTTTTTTACTAGCCACACTTTGTTTCAAAAAAGTAAACAGAGAGGTAAAATTAATTTTAATAGTATATTTCACTTAACCCTATACATCCAAAATAAATCATGTAATTAATATAAAATTATTAGTGAGATACTTTACATTCTTATTTTCACATTCTTGGAAATCCACTCTGTGTCTACCCACAACACATCCTGATTCAGCCTATATTTCAAGTGGAGAATGGCTTCCATATTGCACAGAACATTCTGGAAGTCAAGAATGACTTCCATAGGGCGCCTGGGTGGCTCAGTGGGTTAAACCCTCTGCTTTCGGCTCAGGTCATGATCTCAGGGTCCTGGGATCGAGGCCCGCATCGGGCTCCCTGCTCGGCGGGGAGCCTGCTTCCCCCTCTCTCTCTCTGCCTGCCTCTCTGCCTCCTTGTGATCTCTCTCCCACTGTGAAATAAATAAATAAAATCTTTAAAAAAAAAAAATGAATGACTTCCATATCACACAGAATATTCTAAAAGTCATAGAGTGACTTCCAAACTGCACGGAGCTGGAAAATAACCATCTTTTTTGGCTCTGGTCAGTGGGTCTGGTAAGGGCTTCCTGTCTGTGTATATTTTACTAAACATTAATGGATTTTAGTTGAACACAGACTTAGAAAAACTATTATCCTATTTGGTACCATCATTCTCTTTCCCTTAATAGTGCTTACTGAACATCTTATCAAATTCTTTCGTATGTAATTTCTTGAATATATAGCATCTTATTAAACATTTTAGCAATAGATTATTAACCCACATTAAACATTAGGAAATGGGTTCAGAGAAATCAACCTGCTTAGGGTTTCAGAGCTGGAAACAAGCTTGTGTGTCAAAACCTCGGTCTGTCTCTCAACTGAGCATTCTGGTGCACCATCCCAAACAGCAGAGGAATGGCAAGAGTGATGGCTTGTAGCCAACGTGAACTGTCGGACCTAAAGTGATTCAGAAAGGCCTAGGGTTAAAGGCACTGAGCTGTAAGGCTTTCAGAGCTCTCTCCAAAGGGAAAAGAATGAAAGCCCTTGGAAAGATCTGCAATTCCATTTGGGCCTTAGATCTTATGATAAGACACAAAGCCACCACCTTACACTGGTAAAGAATGAAGCTATTATTCGGAAGTCATTTACAAACACATTTCAATTCATGAAGTCACATTTCATGTTAATTCCTGGGAACTTCAACTCCAACTCAGTGACTTTGAGGAACTGCACTGTTGAAACCCAGAACATCTCCTGAATCAGCCTAGTGTTTCCAGATATTTAAGGCCATCAACCCCATGAATTTTTTTCACCCTTCACCAACCTGGAGTTCTGAGGCAAACTACTGAGGAAAGTAACTTGGTCACAGGCTTTGATCCCCGAAAAGTACGAGGAATTAATTGGTTGACTTCTTTGTAAACCTGGAGATAATAACTAGATGTCTTACTAATCTACCAAACAACCTATTGGTTTTAGTCACTGCTGGGCCCACTTTGCTGACTTCAATTGTTTTTTTTGTTGTTGTTTTTTGTTTTTTTGTTTTTTTTTTTTTAATTTTATTTTTACTCTTTGCCCAAGGGGTACAGGTCTGTGAATCATCAGGCTTACATCTTTCACAGCACTCACCAAAGCACAAACCCTCCCCAACTGACTTCAATTGTTTAATCAATGTCCCATAACTCTAGCACGTTAGATATTTACTGGTATATTATCTGATTGCAACTCAGCATTCATCAAAAGTGCCGCTAAGAAAAAAAGATATTTAAAAGGGAGAGACTAATGAACACAGTAACAACTTGGCCCTTTTTAGCAGTGGTTTTCAACCTTGACTTCACATTGGAATCACCCAGGGAGTTTTTTAAAAAATGCCTCATTTCCCAGCAGAGATCCTGATTTAATTGGTCCAGGATGTGGCATGGGCATCAGGAATTTTAAAGCTCCCCTGATGATTCTAACATACAGCCAGGGTTGAGAATCACTGCTCTATATTCTCTAAACATTATCCCTCAGTCATGTTAGCAGTGCAAGTTTAAGCAAAGTAAATGGACCATATTTCCTAAGATTCACATAAAAATGCCTTGAGAGAATAAACACGCAATGTTATGCCCTTGGTTTTAATGGCGAGTAAATAAAAACATCCAGCCAAACACTATTTCTGCTGTGGGTATTTTGTAACACTGAAGATATGAACTAACATACATGATAAATTCTTCCTTAGATTAAATCCCAGGAAAAATAAGGAATGGGTTTTGTTTTGTTTTATTTTTGTTTTTGGAGAGAGGAGAGAGAACACATGAGCATGTGCCTGCAGGGGCGGGGGGCAGAAGGAGAGAGAGAATCTCCAGCAGGCTCCACACTTAGCTCAGAGCCTGACTTGGGGCATGATCTCAGGGCCCTGAGATCATGACCTGAGCCAAAATCAAGAGTAAGTGTCTGGGGCACCTGGGGGCTCAGTCGTTAAGCATCTGCCTTCAGCTCAGGTCATGATCCCGGGGTCCTGGGATTGAGCCCCACGTCGGGCTCCCTGCTCAGCGGGAAGCCTGCTTCTCCCTCTCCCACTCCTCCTGTTTTCGCTCTCTCTCTCTCTGTCAAATAAATAGATAAAAATCTTTAAAAAAAAAAAGAAAAAAGAAAAAAAAGTAAGTCACTTAACCAACTGAGCCACCCAGGTGCCCTCCACCTTTTTCCCCTAGAAAGTGGTATACTTCATTAATCAGATGAGATAAAATGAGCTTTTCATTTCAGATACCTGAAATATCTATAATTTTGTTCCTTATAATTTTTTCTTTTAGAAAAAATTGCCTTTGTCAGGTGTTATTCTCAAATTCTTAAGTCACATCCACTCATTTTTAGAAGTAGATGGAGTATAATAAAAATAATCCACACTTTTCTCCATTGACTAGAATCATCTGTTAACTTTCCCCACGTTTTGTTGTTTTGCTTTTTTGCCCTTGACCTTTCTCTTGTGACCTTATGTTTGTTACATATTCTCCATTATACTCAAAGTTCACAAGGCACAGTCCTTCTTAGCATGCCATACTCTGGATCTTTTTCTCTTTATCTCACCATCTATTAAAGTTTAACTGTCCTGGATGTCAATTTCCTTCTAATAATGTCCTACACACTAAACTTCATGTCAGTCTGCTTCTTGTAGAACTCCATCTGGGGCACACCCACGAGGTTGGCACAAATATTTTACCTATTTTACAAACAAGTAAACTGACACCTAGGGGAGATTAAATTACCTGCCCAAGGTCCTATAGTGAACAGGTGAGAGAACTATAATTTGAACCCAGATTTGACTTTAGAGCCTGTAGCCACAAGAGCATTGCTACCAAACCATGGCTACCAAGTGGGTTTTCGAATACTCTAAAAATAAGCATCAGTGTTTTGTGTCCACCTCTAGGAAACCTTTGGATAGCTCTTGAGATCTACACTTCTAGAAGGGAGGGGAAGGAAATAGGATTGGATACAAAAAATTGAGCTGCAATGAAGCTCTAACAAAGGTCTCAGCCTTCGGAGATATCAGGAACTGAGGTGGCCCTTTAATTGGGGTGACAGGTCTAGGCCCTTTGACCCCCAGTAATGATCAGTCACTGGATACAGGCTTCCCTTGGAAGGGTGTCTGCTCCTGGTAGAAACACCTAAGGGCCCTTTTCTGCAACATTCTGGCAGCTGGGAAGTAAGTTCTCCATTTCTGAAGGGAGATCTTTAGGAAATATCACAGTCTTCACCCCAGGGTTGTTCTAAGGTGACCACATCCCAGTGGTTAGCCCAGAGACATTCACCCTCAACGACTACTGACTACTGACCAGGTTCAACATGATCAAGCCAAGTAAACAGAACTTAAAGCAGAATACAGGAATCCTTTTTTTAGTAGTGGGCTTGGTAGCAGTGATTAGGAGTGCCTTGCTGAAGAGACCAAGGAAAAAATGTACTACCCTACAACCTGACCATGGCCCCGGGCTGCTGGGCCCTCATGAAACACCTGTTACCAAAGCACAAACTACTCGTGATGATGCTTCTTCCTAAAACACAGCAATATTCAAACAAACAAAATATTCAAATGAACAGTAAAATAAAAAATATATACACCCTATTTTTTTCACCACGAGCTCTCAATTTCTTTCCCATCAATGAGCTATGAATTGATCAGGTTCAATTTGGAGGTTCAGCCTCAAAATACATGTCCCATACCCCCCAACTCCCTTTCACAGATTAAAAAAAGTAGTCACAGTCAAGCAAATTCTCCTGATACTTAGAGTTTAAAATATAAAATAAAATTCTACTTAAATAAATTTACTTTTTAATTTTCTGGGAATCTTTTCAACATCTGGCCATTGCTGCTATTGGGAATCGGAGTTCCCGCTAACAGAGCAGAATTCTATAGATAGCAATTTTGGTTTTGGTGAAAGCAACCTTGGGGGTTCTAGAAGATCATATCCCAGTGGGTATGAAACTTGCTTATCATTTGTGAAATGGAATCGAATTTAGGATGCACATTGCTTCTGGACACAAAAGCACACAGAGCCCCAATTCACATGAGCCCCAGCACAGGTGGGCTTCTACAGTGATGAGTGATGGCCAGGACCAAATGGGGGTGTTTTCTGGAGTCACTGCCACTATTCTTGGAATGGCAACCAGGTTGATATTTTGGGAAGATAAAGTTAAACCAAATACATATGACAAAGTAAATGAAAATTATAAGTAAAGAGATTAAAAAGAAAAGTCATGCAAAGATTTATAATATATTGCTGTAGATAACATGATTCCCCTTTGAGGAAGAACTTGTTGTCCAGCTCCTGAAGTGTGATCAGCAGAGGGCTTTCAGCTCTCAGCACTTTCAGGGACCACTTGTTGCAGAGAACTGCTGTGTACCAGGTCACTACCCTTCTCAGGGCAATGAATGACCAATATGAATGAATAAAGGTCTTGCCATCTCAACCCAGTTTGGTACAACTCTGAAGGGCCTCCCTAACTCCAGAGTTCCCTGAAGGGTTGGCCAAGGCTGTCGCTGGGTCTGCATTATCCTTAATGTCCCCTCCTAATCACAGTGTCTGCTTCCTGGGAAACCTGACACGTGACAGGAGCTAAGATGACACAGATTCATAAAAGGATAATTTCCTTCAGGCCATTTTCCAGTCAATGTCAGAATCCCTTTTAACACTACTCTTACATGGAATCTTCTCCATTTACCAACCTATCTTTGGACCACTATGACAGAGACTTGAATGCCCCTTGACAAGCTGAAATTGATATCCCTGTCACTCTCAGCCCTCACAACCTGTTCTTCCTCTTGCAGTGATAAAGAACAAGTTGAATTTTGCTTTCAAAGCAATACTTCCTTGTACCTGTTGTGTAGGGTTTTCAGTCTAAATGTCTCCATCGCCTTTAACCCTTCCTCAGAGGTTAAGCTTTAGGAATCTTTCAACATGGATGTTCTTTCCTGAACATACTCAAGTTGTTCTAAACCTTTAATATGATATATTGCTCAAAAAGAAATTAATTTCTCTGTCACTCACTTTGTAATAATAATAGTGTTAGTTATTTTAGCAACCATACCAAAATATTTACTTATATTGAGCTCAAAAAATTTTGAAAGTAAAAAATTTTCATAAATGAGACTTTTTTTTAACATTTAAAACATCTGTGTCAAGAGACTCTATTAAGAAAATGAAAAGGTGGGCGCCTGGGTGGCTCAGTGGGTTAAAGCCTCTGGTTTCGGCTCAGGTCATGATCCCAGGGTCCTGGGATCGAGGCCCGCATCAGGCTCTCTGCTCAGCAGGGAGCCTGCTTCCTCCTCTCCCTGTCTCTCTGCCTGCCTTTCTGCCTACTTGTAATCTCTCTCTGTGTGTCAAATAAATAAATAAAATCTTTAAGAAAAAAAAAAAAGAAAATGAAAAGGCAAACAACAGAATGAGCCAAGACAGGGTCAAAACAAATAGGACATTGTGTAAATACACACACACACACACACACACACACACACACACTCAGAGGGATATATATACAGATATAGATATAGAGATATAAAAATCATATATGTACTCCTACAGATCAATAAGAAAAAGACAGATTCCCCAGTAGAGATGTGGGCAAAGGACTTGAGCAGATACTTCACAAAAGATATCAAAATGGTCATGAAAAGTAGCTCAACTTCATTAATCATCAAGGAAATTAAAATTAAACTCCCACAATACAAAATATACCCACTAGAACAGCTAAAAAGAAAAAGACAAAATATCACATATTGATGATGAGCAACTAAATTGCTCATATACTGCTAGTATGTTTCACGGTACAATTTTTTGGGAAGGCTGAACTATGTATCTATTATCTAGCAACTCCACCTCAAGGTATACATTCAACAGAAATGTATACATATGTTCATCGGAAGACACACAGAGGACTACTTAGAAGAGTGCCATTCATAATAGCCATAACATGAAACCAACCCAATACCAGGTATGTTGCGTACTTAGACCAAGCAATACTATATGGCAATGAAAATAAACAATGCTACACAGGACAGCATGGATGAATCTTCTAAACATATGACTGGATGAGAGAGGGCACCTGGGTGGCTCAGTAAGGTTAAGTGACTGTCTTCAGCTCGGGTCATGATTCCAGGGTCCTGGGATCAAGTCCCACATCAGGCTCCCCCTGCTCTGTGGGGGGCCTGCTTCTCCCTCTCCCTCTGCCTGCCACTCCCCTTGCTTGCTCTCTCTCTCTCTCTGTCAAGTAAATAAAATCTTAAAAAAAATATATTGAATGAGAGAAGCCAGATTTTTTTTAAGTAAATACTATATGATTCCAATTGTATAAAATTTAAAAACAGGCAAAACTAATTTATAGTGTTTGAAGTTAGGGTACCCCTTGAGAGGAGATAGTTGTTGGAAGGAAGTGCAAGGTATATTTCTGGAATGTTAATAATATTCTATTTCTTGATCCGGGCATTACACTGGGTGTTACACAGGTGTACTCTGTGAATTCAGTAAGCTGGATTTTTTAAATTTGCATTTGGATTACTTCAAACTGAGCTTGTAAGATAACTATTTGATGTTTCATTGCCGTGAATCTGGGTTCATTTTAGAAGGTGATCACCATTTCCTAGCATTCACTGTACCAGGCTGTCCCTCATTTGTGTTTCTTTCACATAAATATTGATTTCATCACCAGCCAGATGTTATGGTAACAAGAGTAAAGCATATATAGGGCTACTAGTAATAAGGAAAAGCCATACATTTACCAATGTAATTATCATTTGCAGTACTCTTCATTTTTTTTGAGTAGATTCAGATTTCTATCTGGCATAATTTTCCTTCTCATTGAAGGATTTTACCATTTCTTATAATGATAAGTCTGCTGTGATAAATTTTTCAGCTTTTATAAGTTCAAGAACTCTCACCTTCATTTTGGGAAGTATTTTCAATAGGTTTAGTATTCTGGGTTAACAATTTCTTTTTTCTTAAGCACTTTAGAAGTGCTTCACCACTGCCTTCTTATTTGCATTGCTTCTGACAAGAAATATGTCATCTCCGTCTTTGTTCCTCTGTACATGATGTGAGCCTCTACCCTTGGTTGCTTTTAATATCTTCTCTTTACCACTAGATTTTTGATTATGGTGTGCTTTGGCATAGTTTTCTTCAAATTCCTTGTGCTTGGAGTTTGTTAATCTTCTTGGATTTGTGGGTTTATAGTTTTCATACAATTTAGAAAACGTAGGCCATTCATTCAATATTTTTTTCTGTTCCAATCCTCTCTACTTTGCTTTATGGCTCCAATTACACATATATTAAGCCATCTGAAGTTGTCCTACAGTTCCCTGACACCTTTTTTCCTTTTTTTTTTTTAATTTTGTTTCCTTTCAGAAAACATCATTACTATGTTTTCAAGTTTACCACTCTTTTCTTCTGAGATGTTTAATCTTCCATGAATCCAATCGAGTGTATTTTTCATCTCACACATTGTAGTTTCATCTCTAATAGTTTGGCTTGGGAATTTTTCTTTATGTCTGCTATGCCTCTAACTTTTTCAACTTACATATTAATAGTTACAGTAACACTTTCAAGGTCTTTGCCCACTACTTCTATCACCTATGTTAATTTCCACTGATTGATTTTTCTCATTATGGGTCATATGGCCACATTTTCCTGCTTTTTACATGCCTATAATCGTTGACATGGATGCCAGAGACTGTGAATGCTACTTTTTTAGATGCTGGGTATTGTTGTGTTTCTGTAAATATTTTTTAGCCTTGGTTTGGAATTAGTTAAATTTCTTAGAAATAGTTTGATCTTGTTAAGTCTTGTTTAAGATTCATTAGCTGGAGTCAGAGCCATGTTTAGTCTATGGATAATTATTGACCCACTATTAAGTCAGATCTTTCTTAGTAAATTACTCCAATACTCTGTGTGGCTGGTAGGAACAGGTACCACTTCTTGTCCTACATGAGTGCCAGGCACTATTCCCTCTAATCCTTTCAGATGCATTCATCAGTACTGAGCTCAGCAAAACTGATGAGCCTTGCTGCATACTCAGGGTGGACCCTATGAGGATCTCTGGGGCCCTTCTTCGTGCAGCTATGTCCTGCACACACTAGCTGCTTCTGGTCTCCTTGGTCTCTCAGCTCTGTTTCCTCACCTCAGAGAGTCTGCCAGCCTTTGCTGGGTTCCCCCTGTGGTGTTATGGCCTGGAAACCCAAGGCAGTCAGCTGGGTCAAGAGGAGGGTTTACCTCTTTTGTTTCTCATCTCTCAAAGACCATTGTCCTTTGATATCTGATGCCCAATGTCTTTGAAAAGTGTTGTTTCAAATATTTTATTTGTGTGTGTGCCAAGGGGGGAAAGGAGGTGGGGTAGAAGAAGAGGAGGGTTGCTTCAGTTGGGAGGATAAACATAATTCTTGTTACTCCATCTTGGCCAAAAGCAAGGCCCAAAGCCAAAGCATAGTTAAAATCTAAGAGGCATAATTTCACATAAAACATGGAATAATCTCCAAGCTATTTAGTTAAATTTTGAAAAAAGGGAGGGGGATCAGCAGAGTATGTATTATATATAACAATTTATGTTAAATAATATTTTAAAAGACCTTTTATATATATATACACACTGATACATGTGTAAGCAGGCAAAATTTCAAAAGAACATGCAAGAAAGTACAAAAAGGGACTTTCTGGGGTGGCTGGGTGGTGTGGTCGGTTAAGTGTCTGACTCTTGGTTTCGGCTCAAGTCATCAATGATCTCAGGGTTGTGAGATCAAGACCTGCACAGGCCTCTGTACTCTGCAGAGTCAGCTCGAGACTCTCTACCTCTGCCACTCCCCTAAATAAATAAATCTGAAAAAAAAAGAAAGAAAAGGAAAGAAAGAAAGAAAGAAAGAAAGAAAGGAAGGAAGGAAGGAAGGAAGGAAGGAAGGAAGGAAGGAAGGAAGGAAGAAAGAAAAAGAAAGAGAGAGGCAGGCTTTCTTTAGGATTGGCAGTGACAGGAGACTCATTTTTCATTGTACTTTGAACTGAATTCTTAGCCATGTGCTTATTATCTAATAATTAAATTTATCAGGAAAAAAGTGCTACCTATTTTTCCATTGTCTCACACCAACAGGACATGTAATACATATTTTGCTCTAAGTATAACACATGCTAGTTTATTAGGTTATATCGAGAAGTCACCATCCCAACTGCCATTAGCTCTGCTTAATTTCATTCTTAACTATATCGTACTCTTCAGTTGCCCAGACATATGCAACTTAGAGGACAAAGCTCCAAGTGTGTCAGCAAGAATACATATAGTTCCTAAACCACTGTTAATGCTAACCTATGGTAATGTTTTTGTTTCGGGTAGATGTTAAATAAGTCAGTTTCAATGAAGAAACAAATAATTTCTTCAGTGTTCCTTTGTATGTCATTTTCATTTTTTTTTAAAGATCTCATTTATTTATTTGACAGAGAGAGACACAGCGAGAGAAGCAACACAAACAAGGACAGTGGGAGGGGGAGAAGCAGGCTTCCCACCGAGCAGGGAGCCCAATGCGGGGCTTGATCCCAGGACTCTGGGATCATGACCTGAGCCGAAGGCAGATGATTAACAACTGAGCCACCCAGGCGCCCCTGTATGTCATTTTCGTTTTGGCTTAGTATCCTACCACTATGATTGGTTGTCCATGGAACATGCATCCTTTGAGTTCAAAAACCTTGTGGTGAAAATGAAAATCTCTAAGGTTCTTAGCTCAGGTATCTGGTGCCTGTCTAATTCCTGTAAATATTTAGGCCCAATAAGCCTGCAGTGAAATATAAAGGATTAAAACAGTGCTAGTGGTCAAAGGGTAGGCCCAAGGATCAGGTCAAGATAAATATCTCACATATGGTGAACCACAGCTCTTAGTAACCTCTATCACACAATTTGGCACTGAATTCTCTCTCCCTTCCATTGCTTTCTAGTTGTGTCAGGGATGTGTGTCTCCTTTGATCTAGAACAGAGAAATCTTATTTCATGGTTCTCTAGTGTCTCTCCTTACAACTCTGTGCTAAACAGTAGAAACTGAATATGTCATAAATCTTGGCTTCATGATAAAAATATAAAAGTGTCACTGGCCACTTTTATCCAAAAAAGTGTCCCCAAAGAGGCAAAAGCTATTAATATCTAATCTCTCTAGGTGTGACTGGCTTGGCCTGCTGGGAGAAAACTAAAAGACCTCAATCAACCAATCAATCAGAACAGAAAGAAAAACAAAGGCAAAAAAAAAAAGAGAGAGAGAGAGAAATGAGGTAATGCTTTTTGTGCAGAAGGGTAGTGTGGCTCCTAGCAGTTGCCTCATTGCCTAATACCAAGATTCCAGCCTTGCCGGGAACTCACAGTGCAGGCATCCTCCACCAGCATGTAGACCTTCCATGAGGTTCAGTTACAGGCAGAATTTCGTGGAGACAGACTATGATGCTGGGGACTATGAAAGCTACCAAGGACCCCTCTTACTGTCATTTACATTTTTCAACCCTATATATTATAAAAATTTTAGCCCAAAGAAAGTAAAATGTAAGAAATCAGCATATAGACGTGAAAGCCCAGTACAGAGTTAGGGAAAACCAGTTTATGACAACCACCAGCACAAAGAGCCACCCAAAATCACAAAGATAAAATTTATCACAAGGTAAATTTTATCTTTGGAATAATTGGTCCTTTTCATTTTGTTTTCTGAGAGGGTACCCTTCTGCCCTGCGATTATCTGATTAGCTAATATCTAAGGTATCCATTAAGGAATATTTGCTATGGATTAACTGCCTCGCTGTCCATGTATTTTCCTGCAGAAAACTGGGGACATTTCCATTACAGTGAAGTATAAATGCAAAGGCATGTGTAGGTTGGAAGTGTTTAACATCTGATTCTGCCTGTTTTCAGGTTCCATATTCCCTGGAAGAGTAGGTAGTCCATTCCCTCCTCTTGTTTCTATTTTTATTTAAATTAAAAAAAAATAACCTCACTCTTCCATAGCATTCTACCCCATGTTTCTGAATAAAACAGAAAGTAGGTATTAACAAAAGAGACTGGGAAATATTTAAAATGCCTTCTTTAAATAAACAAGGATTATTCCATGAGTAGCCTATCATTTCTCGAGGGTTTTTTTCATACTTGCTCCCTCATAGAGAGTAATTATACGACAGGTTCATAACTCAAGAAGATGTAGTGGTTGTACCTCTAGACCCAGGTCTAGCTCATTTTGACCTCCAGGTGCTAACTGATGGGAAAAGTGTGTGTGCGCGGCTCTAAGGAAAAGAACTCCATGGAGGAGTCCACACAGCTGGACACCCTAGTCTGTGGGCAGGAATGACTCAAAATTATTTCAGGCAGAAAGGGAGGATGGAAAAGATAATGAAGTGGATGCCAGGATCTGTCACTGGACTGGGAAAGACTGTGGTCATCTAGAAGATGGGTTTAGAACTTCATGTCCAAAATGCTCATGACCACCAGAAGTTATCACGCAGGCAAACAGGGCATAAAGGAAAATTACATAGTGTAGAAATCACAGGATATTTTTGTACAAATGAAATCCAGTTAAGATCAACAGCAATGATGGTCTTTATAGGAAAAAAAGAGAAAAAAGAGTAATGCAAAATTAAACTGAGAGATGTCCTTTTTCTGTTTACCGTGAAACTCCTAACCAAGAATAAATCTTCTGTCTTCTGGATCTCATCCCATCCCTCTACAGTCTATATTTTTCTTTTTAACAGCTTTGAGATATACTCACATACCATAAAAATCATCCATTGAAAGTGTACAATTAAATGTTTTTAGTACGGTCACAGAGTTGTGCAAATATCAGCACAATCTAATTTTAGAATACTTAATCACTCCAAACAAGAAACCCCATATCCTGGCAATCACTCCATCAAAGAACAAGAAAGAATCCTGAGGACTAAAACTGATTTTATAAAATAGAAATAAAAGAACTTGAGGGAATCTCAAAGAATATAAAGCAAAATAAAAGTAGAAGTTATCAGTGAAAAGAAATGATATAGTGATCCAATGGCCAAAAAAATGAGTTCTATAAATAAAGACAGAGAAAGTGGTAAAAGGAAATTTTCTAATAAACAATGGGAAACTCCCTTGGGTTGAAGAAAAATCGAAGATCGAGATGCCAATGAGCCCCCAGGAAAATAAATGAGCAATCCTCACATCCCCCAAAAGCCCTCATTTATATATATCTTCAAGAAATTTCAGCACATCAATGAAAAAAAAAAAAAGATTCTAAAAGCTTCCACATAGGTAAAAACACCCAGATCACATATAGTGTAAATAAACATCTGGAATAAAAACAACAACAACGGGGCAATGCCTTCAAGCTCCAAGGTTAAATGACTTTTGATCTGGGATTCAACAGGTAATCTTGTTATCAATTGAGAGTGAGAGCAGAACAAAGATATTTTAATGCATGCAAAACATATAAGAAAGCAACCAGCCTCCAAGGTCTTTTCCTGGGAAATTATTTAAGGGCCATAAAAACCCAGAAAGAAACTATGGGCCAATCCTGGAGAGGAGAGAGAGGAGGTAACATGATGAAATCTGAGCAGACCTAGAAAGAAATTTAAAAATAAAAAAATTTAAAAAGAGGAAGAGGGCGCCTGAGTGTCTCAGTGGGTTAAAGCCTCTGCCTTCAGCTCAGGTCATGATCTCAGGGTCCTAGGATGGAGGCCTGCATCGGGCTCTCTGCTCAGCAGGGAGCCTGCTTCCTCCTCTCTCTCTCTCTGCCTGCCTGCTTACTTGTAATCTCTCTCTCTGTCAAATAAATAAATAAAATCTTTTAAAAAAAAAAGAGGAAGAGGAAATGAAAAAGGAGAGAAGGGAGGGAAGAGAGACTAAATGAAAGAGAGAAAGACAGAGAAACCCTATAAAATTCAGATATCCTGTATAATTAAAAGCCTGCATTAATTTAGACATATTATGAAGACATGTTCTCAAAAAACAATAAAGGAATTTAGAAATGTTAAGAAAAACAAATCACGGGCACCTGGGTGGCTCAGTGGATTAAAGCCTCTGCCTTCGGCTCAGGTCATGATCTCAGGGTCCTGGGATCCAGGCCCACATCGGGCTCTCTGCTCAGCAGGGAGCCTGCCTCCTCCTCTCTCTCTGCCTACTTGTAATCTCTCTCTGTCATATAAATAAATAAAATCTTTAAAAAAAAAAAGAAAAACAAATCACTGTTCTGAACAATAAAACAATTATTACAATATTTTTAAAAAGCTTTAAGTGGGGGATTTTCACTAATTAAAGGAAATAATATACATTTGATCTTGATGTTAAGAATATTCTCCTTGGGGCACCTGGCTGGTGCAGTCTGTGGAGCATGTTACTCTTGATCTCTGGGTTGTGAGTCTGAGCCCCATGTTGGGGGTAGAGATTATATTAAAAATAATAATAATATGACCTTTTAAAAGAAGAATATTCTCCTTAAAGTGACCCAATCATAATGTGAGTTCTGAGATCTTGAATACATGGAAATGTATTTGCTGTCACACCTGAATTATATTCCACACATACAATGGAATTATAGTTCAGTTACATGCAGCCTATATGCAAAGCAACAGCTTTTCTTGGATCTTTGAGGTCATCTTTCTATTTTCTCTCCAAGTTCTCATATATTTCATGCATTATTTGTCTCACCCAGCATCAGCTGTGTCATTCGTCCAACTGTTTTTCAGAAGTCCCATCACCAGCAATCATTTGTGTTTTATTTGTCCTCTGTTTCTGAGTGACGCTTGTAAAACACAGAATTTTAGCTGAGTACATCACCACCCTCAATAATACACAGCTTCTATTAGTAAAGAGGAAAGGGAAAATGACTTTCATTTAGGCAGCTAAATGAAATAGATGCTAAATGATACAGTTTGTAGTTTATTTTTTTTTAAGATTTTATTTATTTATTTGACAGAGAGAGAGATTACAAGTAGGCAGAGAGGCAGGCAGAGAGAGGCAGAAACAGGCTCCCCGCTGAGCAGGGAACCCGATGCCGGGCTCAATCCCAGGACCCTGAGATCATGACCTGAGCCAAAGGCAGAGGCTTTAACCCACTGAGCCACCCAGGAGCCCCTAGTTTGTAGTTTATACCCATGTAGATGGGTAGACTATATGCCACAAGATGAACTTCACAGTTACAGTTTTTGAAATCATATATGCCCATATATATGTCTAGATCTTTTCCAGTAGGTTCAGGATCAGCTATCATTCAGTGTCTATCATTCAGACAGTCTCTAACTCAGTGGCTTTCACATAATCCTTAAAATAATTCTGTGAACTAGAGTTTCTCATCAGTTTGCAGATTGAAACACAGAAGTTTAGCATGACAAAAGAACTTGCCCAAGGCTATAAGACTAGGAAATAACGGAATTAGGACCCAAATGCAAATCACCTAATTCTGATTTCAGGGTTATTTTCATGCTATCACCTCCTCCAGTAACCCCTCCTACCCCAGGTTAAATTTCCTTCTCAGAGTCTGTCTTCAATGGAAAATTATATACATTTATTATACAACTTCCCTCTCATCTACCTGCCTCAGTTAACTTAAGCACATTAGCTAAAATAGAAAATGTTCATCATTTTTACCCAATATTAAAGAAAACAACCTAAAGGTCCATATAGCAAACTGTAGAACAATATTCAGTCATAAGTACCACTGACCTAAAGCTGTATGTCCTACAGCACAGAGAAATGTAGGAAATGAGCACTTAATTTCTACCGATGTAAATGTCCTGTGGAATTCACTCATTTTTTTATTCATTTATTCAACATGTACGTCCAATAAGGTGAATCTTTGTGAAAAAGCAGTTAGATATAATACAGCATGTCTCAAAAGTTTCTATAAATATACCTTGAATGCATAGAGACTGAAGTACCCAGAAGCATCTGAGTACTCACGTTTCATGAACACAACTTCTTTGAACCATTACAATTTTTAATGCAAGAGTCAACTAAAATAGTCATGAGTATTTAGCCTGGTAGGGTTGGAGGGGAACATTAATTAAAGATGCATAGTTTTTACACCAGATTCCAATCTCAGAACAGCTGTCTGTGAAGTCTGGTCCAAGACAGATCTAGATTCTAAATATAAGATGAGTGCAACAAAATATAAAAGGCAGGGTAAGATCTTAAGGCAGGGGGAGAGGACTAATAATGGAAGACTACTGGAAGCCTGATCTCTTCAGAGGAGTAATTGATACTGATGAGCACTAAGATCATTAGGAAAAGTGTTAAGCAATTTAAGAGTAATGTCTAAGACAAAAGAAACAGATATATAAATCCCAAACGTTAAAGAAAATACTGCACCAGTCCTGTTAGAGATTGCAGAAATCTAAATTCTAAAAATGAAAGCAGAAATATCAAGAAAAGAGAAACTTTAAAACTGAAAACAAGATGTTAGAAAGATGACCAGGGCAGCTGGGTGGCGACTGACTTCAGCTCAGGTCATGATCTTGGGGTCCTGGGATGGAGCACTGCCTTGAGCTCCAGAGGGAGTCTGCTTGTTCCTTCTCCTCTCCTCCCCTCTGCACCTCCCCCAGCTTATGCTCTCTCTCTCTCAAATACATAAAATCTTTAAAAAAAAATTAAAAATGAACAAAAAATAAAAAGATAAAAAGCCAACTTCATCTTCAGTGTAATAAGAAAAAGGATACTACCAGAAATGAAAACTACAAAGAAAATATACACCAAAACAGTGATATTTGGATCATAAGGAGAACATTGGTGGGGGGGACACCGAACCCCTCAAACACTGATCAAGAAATAGGATGCTTGCTTAATAAGGCACAGTATTGGAAGGCCTGTCTTGTGATTCTTTGTTAGTAATAAAATCAAAGTCTGTGGACCGAGCATGGGAAAAGGCAGATAATGTCCCCCAAGAGACCCAACCTGAAACCAAAGAACAGCAGGAAAGGTGAAGCTGAAGGTGAAATAGACATGCCATTTCTAATTGTGTATGACCTGTCCTGGGAACCTAGAGGGACCTTCTGGAGGTGGGGCACTGCCAAGAAGGAGAAGAGAGTCATTGCTGGGTCACAGCACAGGGAGTGTAACTAGATGGGCATTGCTGTGACCCACACAGAGATGGAGAGCGATCCATTCCCCAGCAAAGAGTATTCTTAAAAAGATTCAGTGAGGAGATACTGAAGAAAACAAATCCAAACAGAAATTTAGCGCGGTTTTACCTTCCTGCCCATCCTTAAAACACATTGAAAATACCCTCACTGTCTCAAAGGGAAGTAATTATGAGAAAAGAACCAACGATGAATTTATGAATAGAAACCGCAAAGCAAAAAGAAGAAAGGAATGTAAGTACAGATGAAGCACACACAGCCTAACAGAAACTATTTAAGGAATCAGACAAACAGATCCCCATACTCAAGCAGATTATAAACATGATTTCAAAAAATTAAGAAGGGCACAAAATATAGATACAGGTATTCAAATAATAGGAGGAAATAAGATTTTTTTAAAAAAGAAGAAATAAAGGGAAAAGGAAATGAATCTGATACTTTTTTTAAAAAGATTTTATTTATTTATTCGACAGAGAGAGAGATCACAAGTAGACAGAGAGGCAGGCAGAGAGAGAGGAGGAAGCAGGCTCCCCGCCGAGCAAAGAGCCCAATGCGAGGCTGGATGCCAGGACCCTGAGATCATGACCTGAGCCGAAGGCAGAGGCTTTAACCCACTGAGCCACCCAGGCGCCCCAACTGATACTTTTTTTAAAAAACAGATTTTTTTTGGAAATTATCTTAAGGGCATACAGCAAATGGAGACCAAGACATTTATTTAAGAAAACCTACTAAGTCTTGGTAATAACAGTGAGAATTTGTGGCACTTGAGCCATCACCTGTTACTTCCCTTCCCACGCCCAGTTCAATGTGACAAGAAGCTCCACTCCAGCTCACAGGCAAGGTCTATTGTATGTCACACCACTAGGGCTAGATCATCAGTATGTTTTATTTCCCCCCAATTTCACACTGCAGAGCCTACATTGCTTGGTGAGTTCAACCAAAGAGTCAGGGGCTCCCCTTCTCCCCCCAGCCATCAAATCATAGGTCAGAGGCTCAACAGCAGGCACAGCAGGTGCCCGAGAATACTGGGACCCCAATCACCTTCACCCCAGTTCACTCACAGCATGAAAGTTCCAGACCAGGAGAACCTGAGGAGACCGGAGGCTCCTGCTTCTACCTAGTGCCCTGCTGATGAAGCAGGAATGCCATCCTAAGAAAAAAAGACTCGGTCCCCACCACCTGCTCTGCAGCAGCAGCTCAGAGATTTTGCCCAAGGACATGCTGGCCGTAAGAGAGAGGTTCAAAGCAAGCTCTGCTCAGAAAAAAAACAAAAAACAAAACAAAACAACAACAACAAACCTAACGTTATTTGAAACAAAGTATAGGGAAGTTCAAGCCTCTCCAAACACCCTTCAAAACAGGCAGATTTTGGCAGCAAACAATTAAGAGGAGGCTGAGAGCTCCACAGAGCAGCAAGCTAACCCAGAGGTCAGCAAGATTACCAGCAAGAACCAGGGAAAGATACAGCTGAGGAGAGCCCTCATATGGTCAGAACAAACCTCACAGACTCGCAAGACTGGCACAAATCTACCCCCTGAAAATGCGTCCAAAACTAACTGGATACAGTTGTAGTGCAATCTACGCCCCAGTGCATCACTGAAAAACAAAGAGCAATCCCTCCGACTAGAGGACCTATCAGGTGGGGGTGCCCTCTTCGGAGTCTCACCAGAAGCTTCACAAGTGGGAGTGAGGGGAACAGACTTCACAACCGTAGTCCAGATAAGTCACTGGACAAATAAACAAGTAAACGACAACAAACCATGGAGAGGAGGATCAATATCTTGAATTGCTAAAATATATTATCAAAAATGCCCAGTTTTTAACAACAAAAATATGAAATATTCAAAGAAATAGGAATGTTTCTTTTTATGTGCCCCATACACCAGGAAGAAAAAAGCAGACATAGAAACTACATCCAAAAGGACCCAGATGACTGACTTAACAGACAAGGACTTAAACAGTTACTATAAATATGTTTCAAAAAAAATAAATATAGATACATTGCAATGGTGAAAGCCACAGTTCAGGCAAGAAAAATACCAGAAAATCATGATTTAAAAAAAAACAACAATGGGTATACAGGACAGCTTGATGAAGTCACACAGACTAAAAGATTAAAAAATAATAAAAGACAGACAAGAGGTTTACCATAGAGACATAACTGAATACTCTTAAGAAGAGGATAAGAAAAAAGCAAACCAAAAAATGAACAGAAATAGGAGAAAAGTTGCCTGAAATAAAGTAGATGTGAATCTTCTATTTAAAAAAGACTTGTCATGTTCCAAGAAAAACTGATAGAAGTAACTAACACCAGTCATATGTGGTACAGTTACTGAACTTAAAGGAAAATAAAATGATCATATGGACAGTCACATTCTCTGAGTCAGTGAAAGAAAAATATAGTTTAACAATAAAGGTATTACTCATAAAACCCTCCAATTTGAAAATTTCAAATAATTTTTTTTAATATTTTACTTATTTATTCAACAGAGAGTGAGCATAGCAGGGGGAGCAGCTGGCAGAAGGTGAGGGAGAAGCAGGCTCACTGAGCAGTGAGCCTGATGTGGGACTCCATCCCAGGACCCTGGGATCATGACCTGAGCGGAAGGCAGACACTTAACGACTGAGCCACCTAAGCGCCCCTGAAATTTTCAAAATAATTTCTAAGTAATTTAAGATAAGGAGGAACTTATAATTGAATTTCTAGGTACTGGCATAAGAATAGACAATGATCAATGAAATGGAACAAAGTTTGCAAAAACAAACCCATGCATCTATTGACTACTGATTTTCTACAAGGGTGCATGACTATTCAAAGGAGAAAAGAATATTCTCCTCCACAAATAGTGCTGGGACAACTCGATATCCAAATGCAAAAGAATGAAGTCTTTATCCTCACACTCTATGTAAAAATTAACTCAAAATGGATTACACCTAAATACAAGAGTTAAAAGGACAAAACTGTTAGAAGAAAGCAGGGTCAATCTTCCAGACTTTGAATTTGGCAACGGTTTCTTAAACAGGACACCAAAAGCACAGGCAAAAAAGAAAGAAGAAAGAAAAGGAAAGGAAAGAAAAGGGAAGAAAAGAAAGATAGAAAGACAGATAGACATAAATTGGACTTCATCAGAATTAAAAACTTTTGTCCACCAAAAAGAAAACTCACATAATGAGAGAAAATATTTTAAAACAATATATCTGGTAAAGGTCTAGTTTCCAGAGAATAAAAAGGACTCTCACAACTCAACGATTAAAAAAAAAAAAAGTCAAAGAACCTAATTTAACAGTGGGCAAAGGACTTGAGTAGACATTTCTCCAAAGAAGATACAAATGGCCAATAAGCTCATGAAAAGATGTTCGACGTTACTGGTCACGAGGAAAATGCAAATCACACCCACAATGAGATACCACTTCACAGACATTAGGATGGCTAGAATAAAGCAGACAATAACAAGTGCAGATGAAGATGTGGGGAAACTGAAACCCTCCCACATTTGCTAGTGGGAATGTAAAGTGGTAGACCCACCGTGAAAACAGTTTGGTGGTTCCTCAATAAGTTAAACAGAGACTTGCCATATGACTCAGCAATTCGACTTCAAAAGAATTGGAAACAGATGTTCAAACAAAAACTTTTATATGAATATTAATAGCACTGCTATTTACAATAGCCAAAAGGTATAAAAACCCAAGTGTCTATCATTGGACTGATGAACTGGCAAACAAAACGTAATATTCATACAAGAGAATATTATTCAGACATAAAAGGGAATGAAGTTCAGATACGTGCTCCAACACGGATGAACCTTGAAAACGTTAGGCTAAGTGAAAAAATCCAGACACAAAAGGCCACATATTGTATGATTCCATTTATATGAAATATCTACAATTAAGGGACATTCCTTGAGGTCAGAGGGAAAGTGAGAAAAGATGAGACAAATTTCCATGTTCTGTTTTCTTTGTCTACAAAATCAGACATTTGGAGTAGTTCATACAAAAGATCCTTCCAGGAAGGACGAGCATTTGAAAGTCATCATTCTGTACGTTAGTACCATCGCCATTAACAACAGCCTTTTTTTCTTTCTTTCTTTTAAGAAATTAAGATCACCTCAAAGAAACACCAGAGATGTGGGCAGACTGCAAATACGAATTTCATCCATTGTTAGATGATCACAAGACAGAGTAGCTGTTAATTTTTCTCATACAGTCTCCTCTTCTTCAATCTCTAAGAAACTTGCCTTCTTTTTCTTGATACTTTTCTTTACTCCCTAATTGCTTGAATATAAAGGAAATATGAGCTCTGCCTTGGGTGGTGAAAAAAATCACTGTTGCCAAAAAGAAAAAAAAATTCACTGCTATTTGGTTTATGCACTTGATAGCATAGAAATGCAAAAGGGAAAACTGATAAACTAACATGTTTTAGTTAAATCAGAAAGTCCATTTTCACCAATTCTACTCTTTTTTTTTTTTAAAGATTTTATTTATTCATTTGACACAGAGAGAGAGATTACAAGTAGGCAGAGAGGCAGGCAGAGAGAGAGGAGAGAGGAGGAAGCAGGCTCCCTGCTGAGCAGAGAGCCCGATGTGGGCCTCGATCCCAGGACCCTGGGATCATGACCTGAGCCGAAGGCAGCGGCTTTAACCCACTGAGCCACCCAGGCGCCCCACCAATTCTACTCTTATGAGGTTTCTCCTCACAGGTTGCAGATCTTATAACCCAACAAACACCTAGCCTGGTACAAAGATAGCTTTGGATTTAGGCAAAGGAGACCGTGTGCCTCTACTTCATCCCCAAAATTATCAGAGTCTCAACCAAGAGGTTGGCTTTGGTCAAACACAGAATGTTCACTTTTGCTGCCTCCCAGGAAAATGACCTAGTTTGTATTTGTGATGAGGTTGTGGAAAGAGCCTGTGGCTTTCCCCCTTTTACTTTTCAAAGGCTCTCTGACACTCACCGGGCTCTACAACAGCGCTCAGTTCCAACCCATTAGATCTGAGACAACTTTACAAAGCCACATGAGGAAGACAGAGAACAACAGTCCCAGTTTCCCCTTTGCTCTGTGGACAAAATAAAATAGAATCATCCCAGAGGGTAGAAAAACCACATGAACTCAGACTGCTCAAATGATCCAGCGCATCCCAGACGACCTGAAACCAGCAAGCATCATGCAACACCACTCATTTATAAGACAGGGTCAGAAAAAAGGCAACCTAAGCTCATGAAGAAAGCCTGCGCCACCGCTGGGGCCAGCCCCGTGCACTGCTCTGCGACGTTCTCGTGCCATTGTTTTGTGATGAATGCACACGGCTTGCGTAGCTTTTCATCGGCTCTTAAATCCACTGCTGCTCAAGCATGAAATATCTTTGGGTTCCATTAAAAAAAAATAAATGTGCTAACAAGCTGTTAAACCACATTTTACAACAAACGCATCAAACTGATGACTTAGCTTCAAAAATATGAACTAACCGGAATAATAAAGGCTTTGTAGAACTTGGATAAATGAAGTGATTACCTCACAGTGAGGGAAATCTGAGGGGCACATCCATGTAATCAAAAAAATAAGTTCCTGGTCCTCAGAGGAGAATTCAAAACGCTCTGCCTCGCCTCCTGACAGTCCTGAGCCCAAAGGGTTTGGACAGAAGGAAAAACAACACAGGTACAAAAAAAGCAGCGGGCGGGGGTGGGAGAAAGAAAGAAATTCAGTCAGTTCTTTGATTAACAAGACTTCTTGCTGGACTTAAGTACAAACAGCTGCCCGGACTCCAACAGCCAAGCCTAAATCTAAACACTCCACTGTTTACATAACCCAAACTTAATCAAGCAACCATATAATCCACCAATTTAAAGTATCCCTAAGCGTTTCAATGTAATGTTGGTTTTCTCACAAGCCAGTCCGTCAACAAGCTGTTTAAAAATGCCAGCTCTTCCAGCTCCGTCTCCAGCCTTGCAGCTTCTCCTGCACGGTCATCCTGCAGGGCTGTCCAGGGGAGACTACTTAGATGACTTGGGATTATAAACCATTTCCTGTTATTCTGCTGTTGGCGTAGTGCACGGCACTTGTATAACAAATCCAGAATCCAGACTGTATGTTTTTCCAAGTTTGGTTTGATAAGGTTTAATATGATAGCGATGTTGCTGATAAGGAAATACCTTTCTTTATTCTCCTCTGGTACTGAATTCCCTAGAAGATATGCTCTGAGATAGCCAGCTAAAGGTAATTTTCATGAGGAAAAGGATGAGAAAGGGAAATTATGAGAGAGATGCTAAAAAAGGAAAATGCTCATGAATGTTGAGTTAAATGAGGCTAAAAAGTCAAACGCCAACAGAAGCTAGTGACAGAGCATAAGTAAGAGAAGCCAGCTGGGCCGTGGTGTGGGGGAATAAATACAGATGGGGAATGGGGTAAATCAGAGTTCATGCACCCCACCTAAAGAAGTTGTATGCTACCTAGCTCCAGTTCACTTGTTAATACCTGTACTGAGCTATAATTCACATACTGTGCAAATTATACAAGCCAATGATTTTTTAGCATAATCACAGATTTTTGCAACCATTACCACAATAGCTTTTAGAACATTTTCATCTGCCAAGGAAACCCTGTACCCTTTAAAATCACTCCTCACTTCCCTCCAAGCCCTCTGCCCCCTTAGCCCTGGACAACCACGAATCCACTTTCTGTATCTATAGATTTGCCTATTCTGGACATCTCACAGAAATGTAACCATATAATATGTGGTCTTTTGTAACTGGTTTCTTTCCAATAGCATAATGTTTTCAAGGACTCCAACTCATTTTTGCCACATACATGGACCTAATCTGGCCAGATCTTCCAAACTGTAAGAGAGGTTGGAATCTGGATTCTTACATGAAATTTCCCAATGTTTAAATATAGGCCACTAATTTAAATTAAACACAAATTGTACAGGCTTCCCCCTAGGCCAGGCCAAACATGTCTACACAACACTGGATTCACATGTGGACCACCATTTGTTTCTTCTGGGGTTCCTAAGACAAAGGGAGGGAAAAATTAAGAATGAATCAAAATTAAAGAAAGCAATAGGGGCGCCTGGGTGGCTCAGTCGTTAAGCGTCTGCCTTCAGCTCAGGTCATGATCCCAGGGTCCTGGGATCGAGCCCCGCATCCGGCGCCCTGCTCTGTGGGGAAGCCTGCTTCTCCCTCACCCACTCCCTCTGCCGGTGTTCCCTCTTTTGCTGTATTTCTCTCTGTCAAATGAACAAATAAAATCTTAAAAAAAAGAAGAAGAAGAAAGGAAGGAAGCAAGGAAGGAAGGAAGGAAGGAAGGAAGAGAGAGAGAAAGAAAAAGGAAGGAAGGAAGGAAGGAAGGAAGGAAGGAAGGAAGGAAGGAAGGGTCAAACTCACTCAGGCAAGGAAAGAAGACAGAAAGGTCTGGAGAGAAGAAATCAGGGACTTCTCAATAGAGATGACCAGATTCGGCAGCCCAAGAAAAGCTCAACGGATTCCTCAAACTTCCACAGCCTCAGCCAGGCTTCTCTTATTCCGCTCTGGAAGCCAGCCACCCAGGATGTCAGAGGGTAAGCTAACTTTGTCACCCTCATGACCCTGAAAAAAATAACTCAGACTGCCCCTAGTGAGAATTGAAAGAATCTAGCACCTTTAATGGGATAATTCATTAAAATACCCACTTGTGTTTCCCATTCTCCCTCCCATCCCCATGCATAATGCCCATACACACAGACACACACACACACCCCTCACACTAGCCAGGCCCTTTCTGTGCTCTTGCCTTCAGGGATGCTCAGGTTTATGGGGCAGCTGAAAAGGGAAGTTGTTCCAGACGATCTTTCTAATTATCCTTGTAAAACCTAAACACTTGAAGTAACAATGCTAGATGTTTGGTGCACAGGGGAGAGGAGAGAAGAAAGTTTCTAAATAAAGGAGAATCCAAAGGAGTGGAGGAAGAAAGACTTTCCCAGACTGGGAAAAGTGGGGCTAGTTGGTGGTTCCGGGAGAAGCCCATTCACCCGCACATGCTGAGAGCATCATGGGAAGACCTCGGAGAAAAATGGCTACTTACCTAGAAGGAAAAGGCTGAAGCTGGATATTGGGGTTACTAATGTGGGTAAGGAATTCTACACTTAAATTTATCACAGAAGGAGCAAAAGTGCGCCTTTCAAGTCCCATGAGGGCTCAGCCAGATGATGACATCAGCAACGATCTTTACAGCCTGGAATTGAGAGGGCTCTCGGCTCTACTTCTGGATTAATGTACCAAATCCTGGGAAGAAGATTATTTCAATACTACTATGTTGATTTGATGGACACCTATTTCTCTAGGAATAGAAAGCCCCTATTCCAGGCCCACCAAATTCAACCCGCTATCAAGACTGAGTTCTTCATAGGACAACCTTATGGGGTTGGGCAAACTATCTGTGTGAGTCTGCCGAGAGAAACAGTGACCTGAACCATATCTGAAGGCCTGTCACCTTCTACTCAATGACCCTAAGTCTGAGACTGAGGACACACTGATTTTCTTTACTATTTCTGCGATTTACTGTCTTTAGGAATTTCCTCCTGTAGTTTGCAGAGTTTAACTTGGGTAAAGTTCAAGGCATTTTAAAGGTGTTTATTGTCTACAAATCATGTGCCAAGATAAGGTCAGGGAAGGCATGAACTCTGCCCCCACAGACGCCAGTGTGAGACAAGAACTATATACATTTCACTACAATTTGATTAGTGAGCATCATTAACACTAGCCAAGTGCTAATAAGGTACATTCCACTAGAATGAATCTAGGATATTATCCCAAAATAAAAATCTTACCAAGTAACATTTTAAAGTTTATTAGACTTAACCATAATAAGGAAGAATTAGAATTAATACCACAGATAAGTTAAACAACAAAAAAAAAGAATTGAATGAATAGTTGTATATCTTTAAACCATGTAGGTGTAGTAGATATCTTTTCGGTAAGAATATATCGAACATCAGGGGGCCTGGGTGGCTCAGTTGGTTAAGTTTCAGACTCTTGATTTCAGCTCGGTTCACGATTTCAGGGTCATGCCATCAAGGCCCACATCACGTGGGGCTCCACACTCCGTGCAGAGTCGGCTTCAGATTCTCTCTCTCCCTCTCCCTTTGCTCCTCCCCCAGCTCACGTGCTCGGTCTCTCTCTAAAATAAACAAATAAATCTTAAAAAATGTACATAGTGAACATTGAGTAAATTTAAGTCCATATTGGGTTATAACAGAAATGTCAAGAAATAACAAAATATAGAAATTGCAGAGGCCATAGTCTGTGGAAGCAACGAGTTTTTGTTTTGTTTCTTTTATTAGAGGTTGGAAATTCAAAAGCACCCTCCTAAATAAATCTGGGTAAAATAAGGAAATCCAAAGTATATTTATAGTGTGATAAAGGTGACAGTTTAAATCAGTGGGGGAAGTTAGAAGTAAATGGTTTGGGGACATTGATTGACTTTGGAAATAACATGAATTTAGACCACTGCCTCATAACATATATTAAAAATTATTTCATAATGATTAAGAGTTTAAATGTAGATTGATAACATAAAAAAAAATGAAGGAGGGGGTGCCTGGGTGGCTCAGTCATTAAGAGTCTGCCTTCGGCTCAGGTCATGATCCCAGGGTCCCAGGATTGGGCCCCCACATCCGGCTCCCTGCTCCGCGGGAAGCCTGCTTCTCCCTCTCCTACTCCCCTGCTTGTGTTCCCTCTCTCGCTGTGTCTGTCAAATAAATAAATAAAATCTTTAAAAAAAAAAGGAAATGAAGGGAGATATCAGTGAATATTTAGCTCAACAACTGGGGGAGATTTCTCCAAGCAGGAAAGAAAAAGGAAGAAACCATTAAAAACTAGTACTTTAATTACATAAAGACCTACAGTTCTGTATATCAGAAAAAAAATTAACTTTTTGAACATTTTTTGCAACATAATGACAGTTAACATCCTTCATATATAAAATAGCACATAAAATAACTAGAAAAAGATGAAGGCCTCCCCAAAAGATAAAAGATAGGCACCAACATAAAAAGAGGCTAAAACAGTGGTACAGTTTTCTGGTGGTTTTTTTTTTTTCCTCTTGAGATGTTCATTAGTTCTTTTGTTATTAGTCTAAGATAGTTGCTTTTTTTGTTTTCAGGAAAAACATCAGTCAGTGCTTCAGTAGGTCATACACCACAGAGAACTGATTATGTAAAACTGCTTGCTAAGTGGGATCGGTCCCCTGCTGCCTGTAGTAAGGCAGATGACCTGACTGAGAAGTTGGAGAGCAAGGTGCCAAGTGTGGGCTCTTATCCCTCATTTTACTTTGACAACAGTGCCTTACATTTATGTTCTTTTTTATGAGCTGTAAAAACAAACAGCAACAACCAACAAACATGAGGAAACCTATTAAAACTCATTAGTACTAGAAATCAAATTCAAATCAAGACAAGGTGGTATCACAAACCACAAACTTTAAACTGTTCACCTGGATAGGAAAACCACATTCTGACATGGACTGCTGGTGGTTGTACAGTTTGGACAACTTTTCCACAGGACAATTTAACAATATACATCAAAAGACTTAAAAATGTTAAAAATTTATGTCTGGAAATTAATTTTAAGGCAATAATCCTAGATCTACACTAAGATATATGTACAAGGACATATATTACTACATAATCTATAATAGCAAAAATTTAAACAATCTAGATAACTAAGAAGAGGAAACTGATTAAATAAAATATATGCACATGATGAACTGACATATAGTTATTAATACCAGTTTCTAAAAGAATATATGAAATATAAAAATACTCATGATTAAGTTAGGATATAAAACCTTATATGTAATGGGCTCTTGATTTTCTTTAAAACAAACACCTAAGTTTGTGCCTTGTGGTAAAAAGACTAGAAGGATATACATGAGAATGTCAATGATAGTTCTCAAAGTACAGAGAATTTGGGAATAATAACATTTATTTTCATATTTTTCTATATTTTATATTTATCTATTTATACCAAATATTATGCTTTTTTACATTTATCTGCATATGCCAAAGTGTCCAAGTACATACACTATTATGATTTTGTCACTAAAAAAAATCTACAAATAAAATACTATTTAGAAAAGATGAAAATCATTACAGTACTATCAAAACTCATAAGCAGCAGCTAAAGTTCAATCTGGAGAAAAATGTGTAACATTAATTATTTTAAGACATTCTTAAAAATGAAAATCAGTGAAATATGAATTCGAAGCAAGTGTTTATAAGAACAAACTCTTCTAACAGAGCAAGAGCAAGAGGGGAAAAATAAAGAAAAGTAGAAATCAACAAATTAAAGAGGAGTAGAATTAATATCTACAACAGAAAAATCTTGCTGGGGGCCTCAAAAGGCTGATCTTTAACCATTGTATCAATGGATCCTTTTCCCTCTGGTTTCTGATGAACTTGAAACATTGGGAGGCACCACATGTGGAGATTCATTTTGTCTCCCAGCTACCTCCCTACCAGACTGTGAATGGCCACTGGCCTGTCCCTTTACAGAAGCATTCCTGTCAGGGAATTCTCTCTTATGCTGTGTGTTCTCTACCTACTCCCACCCTTGCCCCTCAGGCCCAGATAACAGTAATCTTCCTCACTCTTATCAGCCTAGAGAGGCTCCATCATGCCTTATTGAATTCCCTTATGCCTGTCTATACCTTTGTAGACTGTCCCTCATTACACTCTCCCTCATTTACCCCACTGAGGTACACCATCTGCTTTCTATGAGGACCCTGATACAATGACTTAGTGGTTCTTAACTGAGACCTCAGGGGATATATGACAATGTCTGAGACATGTCTGATTACACAACTTGGGGGATGCTATTAGCATCCAGTGAGTAGAGCCCATGGTAGCTGCTAACCTCCTACATTACACAACAGAAAAATTATCCAGCCCCAAATATCAATAATGCCAATGTTGAGAAAATGTGCAGTAACTGAATATATGACCAAGAAATAGCACAAATCCATGAAATATTAATGGTCTCTTCAACAAAGTATTAGGGACAGTTAGACCTTTGTGATTTTTATACAAATAGTACTTAAATATTTATATATCAATCAATAAATTTTATGATATCAGATACCCTTTTCATATAACAAAATAAATTTCAGACAGATTCAAAAGAGCTTAGGCTCCACAGAAAGAAATTTCTAGATATAGAAAAGTTCTATGTCTAGAACTCTAGATATAATAACGTTTTCTCTCAAAACTCAAACTTCAGTTTTAGTTTCTGTAACTTACTTTCATGTAGGCATCTTGCTTAACATCAATGATCTGTTTCCAAGATTCAGATATTCTGTGCAAATATTTAAATGGTAAAAATGATATAGTGAAAACCTGAAACCCCCAAGCATAGTTAAATATAGTAAAATGCTTATATACACATAACAAACTATCATGTTCAGATTAAGTACTTTAAAATGGCTTCCCAATCTCAAAAACCATTACTGTGGTTGTTAACAAACAGTTGCTGTGAATGGAGTAGCATGGCCTATCCTAGCTCCAACATCTCCACCGTCTTTGTTGACATTTGGTGCACTTTCAAAAATGCCCACATGTGAGAACAAAGAACACTCCTGCACTGTTGGTGGGAATGCAAACTGGGGCAGCCACTCTGAAAAACAGCACAGAGGTTCCTCAAAAAGTTTAAAATAGAACTACCCTATGATGCAGCAACTGCACTACACAGTATTTACCCAAAGAATAAAGAGATACAAATTCAAAGGGATATATGCACCCCAATGTTTATACTTTATAGTAGCATTATGTACAAAAGCCAAATTATGGAAACAGCCCAAATGCCCACTGGCTGAAGAATGGATAAAGAAGATGTGGTACACACACACACACACACACACACACACACACACACACGTGCGTGCAATGGAATATTACTCAACTGTAAAAAAGAATGAAACCCTGCCATTTGCGATCAATGATGTGGATGGAGTTAGACAGTACTATGCTAAATGAAATACGTCAGTCAGAGAAAGATAAATATATGATTTCACTCATATGTGGAATTTAAGAAACAAAACAAATGAGCATAAGGGAAAAAAAAGAGAGAGAGGCAAACCAAGAAACAGACTCTTAACTACAGAATGCAAATTAACAGTTACTAGAGGGGAGATGGGTGGGGGAGGGGTTAAGTTAGTGAGGGGGGTTAAGGACTGCACTTGTTGTGATGAGCAGTGGGTGCTGAATATAAGTGTTGAATCACTATATTGCACATCTGAAACTAATATTACATTGTATGTGATTTAAATAAAAACTTTTTAAAAAATGCCTATGTGTGTTTCTGGCATTCCACTAACTGCATCTGGAATACAACTCAAAATTTTTCCTGTTTAATGTATTATTAATGTTGTATTGACCTTTGGGAATGTAAGTATAATTTTTCCTATAAACAGTTACCTTAAAAATGTATTGAGAGGTTTGTACATCCTAGGATACTTAGCGAAAATGTTGATCAGGTAGACACATTCTGTGGACTACAATTTTTCACCTCAGTAACCCACTGCTAGCTAAGGCAGTCAGTTTTAACAGACCAGAAACCAGCCACACAAACAGCCCATCTAGATAGTGGGGCATGGTGTCCTCACACTATTATAATTGCAATACACCATGTGGTAAATTGCTTGGCTTTTCATGGGCAAAAAACAAGAGCTGAAGTACAACATGCTTTCTCTTCAGGACCAGTTCAACAAAGCAACAATGAACGGGACTGCCATGGCACTGCATAGGAAAACATGATCACTTGCGTAAGAAAAGGCAAAAGAGAACACTATTATTAGAGAAGCAGAATCCATCTGTGGACATTTGACAATCTAGCCAAACCTGAAATTTCTGGATTGTTAGCATACTGCCACTAAAGCACCAAACTTCAAATGTTAGCACTAAAAACCCCCAAACAATGGGTTATTTCTCTTTACTGTAAGACCTGTGTCCCAACATTTTCTCAGTGATCACATAATTTCTTCTTCTTTTCACTATTTCTGATGAGTGCTATATTCAATTCTGGTGATTTCTGTTATGCCTTCAATGCCCACATTTTCCTAATTAGTGGTGAGTGACCAGGAGTTACATTAGAAAGCTTGGTTCCTGTGGTTTACTAATTAATCCAGCTACACTAATTTACCCTTGCTTGCACTTGACATACAACTTGTCAAACCTGGGTCCAAACATTCCCCTTAGTCAACGTAAGGTGATCTACATCTATCAGATCAATTTCTCATCCAAGGAAGATCCTTACTATCCAAATATGATAAAAGTTACTTAAGAAAGAACAGTTTTCTGGGGTGCCTGGTGTCTCAGTCAGTTAAGCATCTGATTCTTGACCTCAGCATGGTGAGTTCAAGCCCCACACTGGGCTCCATGCTGGGCATGGAGCTTACTTAAAGTCAAAAAAAAAATTTAATTAAAAAATTAAAAAAGCACGAAAGGACAGTTTTCTGTACATAACATGAGCAATGATTTTTATCTTTTTGTATCAGACAAAAACGAATGAAAAAGAGACTTGAACTGGTAATAGTAAAACCTGGATTAACTAGTATGCAACTGGTTCAGGGCCCTCTACCAGATTTCTACTTTGTTATTTGCTTTCATCAGAGGCGGGCAAGACACAAGGATAAAAACGCCTATTGAAATTTTGGTTTGGAAATATTTCATGGTTTTGGAATACAGGAGTCATTAGAGATTTCTACTCAATAATCCACATCTACAACACTATAAAAATTATCATCTGCTGCTCAAAGGAATCATGCAGGGACACAGGAACAGAGCCTTACTCATAAGAGAAATACCTGTGTTTAGCATTCTCAACTGTAAGATGAGAAATTGGACCAACATTCTCTATAAAGGTTTCCAGCAAAAAATGTCAAAACACAAAGGTTTTTCCATTTAATATTAAGTCAATCAGAAGATGTCATTCCTCCAGTAGCAAGGTTTAGATGTCACTATAGATCATATGTGTATAGAGCACCTGTGTTCCAGGCAGGCAGGAACTGTTTTAAAAGCTTTCCGTACTTCATTTCAATTTGGTCTTCAAAAAATTATAAAATGTAGGTATTTTTATTCTCCTAGAAAACAATGGGGAAGTGAGTTTCAATGGGACTGGGTAACTGCGTAAGTTTACTCACTTCATAACTGACATATCCTAGATTTAAACTTCTCTGAAGCTCATTTTCTTTAAACCACACAAAGATGCCCACAGATGGAGGAAAACTGGCTGGTCCAAGCATTACTGTCAGAGACTTACAAGTTTCGGCCATGCTGATATTTTCTTCAAACATGCCTTTTTACACATATGTGCCTTGGCCCTGCTATTCCCTCTGCTTTAGAAGACTGCCCATTTCTGTATTTTCTTTCTTCCTCCTTCTCCTATGACATTAGAATCAACTCCTACAGAACTTTCTTTAATTGTACAAGTAAAAGTAAGTATTATTTATGCCATGGATTTCCTGATTGCAGACATTCAAAACCCCAACTTATGCCAGCATCAGCATGAAGAGATGAATAGCTGGAAATTTCAGGGCCATCAGGACCTGGTCTCTCCATCTTCTGCTCTGTGGTCCTCTGTGTTGTTTCTCTTGGCAAACAGGACCCTTCCTCATTATGTCAATATGGAGGCCAGTAATGCCAGGCTTCCATCCTCATCATTCCAAGTCTGGGAAAGAAAAGAATCTCTCCCAGAAGTTCAAACCAAGGTCTATGCCTGATTTTCACAGTGATGTGCCCCTCTCTGAAATAATTATAAAGGTGAACAGGACACAATGCTCTGATTGGCATGACATGGTTAAATACCCAACTTTGGACTCAAGAGCTCTTAAGGGTGGTTTCCCAAAGAAGCATATGGGCACTAGTACTAAAAATAAGTCTCAATAATCCACAACAACTACTGGGGATCCTAGCCATTTTTCATACCTTTAAGAGAGCCCTTATCTTCACTGTAGTAATGTTTTATGTGTTTGTCTCTCCTCTATCAACTTTAATTATAATTTTACTTTGACACATAAAATAGTAATTGGAAAACACCTTTCCTCAATTTTTAAGCATTTGAACATTAATTCAATTACTTAATATAGTCTACTATGGCTGATAAATTCAATAATTACTTTTACTGAAAAACCTAAGGTCCCACATTTATAAAAGTAGTAGCAGTAACTATTATTCTTATACTAGTATATGCAGCAATTATTATATGCCAGATACTATGCTAAGTGTTTTATACATATTCTCTTTTTCTTTTTAATCCTCATGACATCCTGTGACATAAGCACAGGCACACCTTGGAGATATTACAGATTTGGAATCAGACCACTGTAATAAAGTGAATATTGCAATAAAGTGAGTCAGATGAATTTGTTTTCCAGTGCATATAAAAGTTATGTTTAGACTATACTGTAGTTTATTAAATATGCAATAGCATTATATCTAAAATAAACCATGTATATACCTTAATTTAAAAACTACTTAAGGGCAAGGCACCTGGGTGGCTCAGTCGTTGAACATCTGCCTTTGGCTCAAGTCAGATCTCAGGTTCCTGGGATCGAGCTCCACATCGGGCTCCCTAATCGGGGGGAAGCCTGCTTCTCCCTCTCCCACTCCCCCTGCCTGTGTTCCCTCTCTCACTGTCTCTCTCTCTCTGTAAAATAAGCAAATAAAATCTTAAAAATATAAAAATAAAAACTACTTAAGGGTGCCCGGGTGCTCAGTCGGTTAAGCATCTGACTCTTGATCTCAGATCAAGTCTTGATATCAGGATGGTGAGTTCAAGGTACACGTTGAGCTCCATGCCAGGTGTGGAGCCTACAGACCAGCTATCACCTTACAAAATATATTTCTTAAATATGAAGACTTAAAAGTCAAAAATATTCCTTCTCTATAGCCTGCAGAATGGATGTTGTGGTAGCTGGCATGAAAAAATACGAATGTCATTATCCATCACCAGAACTCTTGGGTGACCAGGTACATTGTGTTCTATAAATGGAACAATTTATTTTAAAAATAAAAATAAAAAATACTTTTTTGCTAAAAAATGCTAACCATAATTTGAACTGTCAGTGAGTCATAATCTTTTTTGCTGGTGGAGGGTCTTGCCTCCGTTGATGACTGCTGACTGACTGATCAGGGTGGTTGTTGCTAAAGGCTGGAATGGCTGTGGCAATTCCTTGAATTAAGACAACAGTGAAGTCTGCTGCATCAATCAACTTTTCATTTCACAAATGATTTCTCTGTAGCAATACAATGCTACGTACAGTAGCTACCCACAGAACTTCTTTCAAAACTGGAGTCAATCCTCTCAAACCCTGCTGCTGCTTTATCAACTAAGTTAATGTAAGATTCTAAATCCTTTCTTGTCATTTCAACAATCTTCACAGGATCTTCACTGGGAATAGGTTCCATTTCAGAAAATCACTTTCTTTGTTCACCTATAAGAAGCAACTCCTCGTCCATTCAAAGTATATCATGAGCTTGCAGCAATCCAATCACATCTTCAGGCTCCACTTCCAATTCTAGGTCTCTTACTGTTTCCAGCACATCTGCAGTCACTTCCTCCACTGAGATCTTGAGCCCCTCCCCGCCCCAAATCATCCATGAAGGTTGGACTTAGGTTCTTCCAAACTCCTGTTCATCTTGATATTCTGACTTTGTCCCATGAATCACGAATATTCACAATGGCATCTAGAATGATAAATCCTTTCCAGAGGCTTTAAATTTTCTTTTCCCAGGTTCATCAGAGGAATCACTGTCAATGGCAGCTATTACCTTACGAAATGTATTTCTTAAATACTAAGACCTAAAAGTCAAAATTACTCCTTTTCTATAGCCTACAGAATGGATGTTGTGGTAGCTGGGATGAAAATAATACAAATGTTATTATATATCATTAGAGCTCTTGGATGACCAGGTACGTTGTCAATGAGCAGTCATATTTCGAAAGAATTTTTTTTCTGAGCAATAGGTCACAACAGTGGGCTTAAAATACTCAGTAGACCATGTTGTAAACAGATGTCCTGTCATCCAGGCTTTGTTGTTCCATTTATAGAACACAGGCAGAATAGATTTAGCATAATTTTTTTATTTTTTAATATTTATTTGACACAGAGAGAGAGAGAGAGAGAGAGAGAGAGAGCTCCTAAGCGAGGGGGAATAGGAGAGGGAGAGGCAGGCTTCCTGCCGAGTAGGGAGCTCGATGCGGTGCTCAATCCCAGGACCCCAAGATCATGACCTGAGCCAAAGGCAGAGGCTTAACCAACTGAGCCACCCAGGTGCCCCAGATTTAACATAATTCTTAAAAGCCCTAGGGTTTTAGGAATGGTCAATGAGCACTGGTTTCAACTTTAAGTCACCAGCTGCATTTGCCACTAACGAGAGAGTCAGCCAACCTTTGAAGCTCTAAAGCCAGGCATTCTCTCTAGCTATAGAAGTCCTAGATGGCATCTTCAAATATGAGGCTGTTCAGTCTACGTTGAAAATCTGTTGTTTAGTGCAGCCATCTTCATTAATGATCTTATCTAAATCTTCTGGATCACCTGCTGCAGCTTCTCCATCAGTACTTGCTGCTTCACCTTCCACTTTCCTGCTGTGGAGGAGGCTGCTTTCCACAAACCACATGAACCAACCTATACTAGCTTCAAACTTTTCTTGCAGATTCCTTGCCTCTCTTTGCCTTCATACACTTGAAGAGAGCCTTGCTCTGGGTTAGGCTTTGGCTTAAGGGAACATTGTGTCTGGTTTGATGTTCTAGCCATACCACTAAAACTTTCTCCATGTAAGCAATAAGGCTGTTTTGCTTTCTTATCATTCATGTGTTCACTGGAGTAGCTCTTTTAACTTCCTTCAGAAACTTTGCCTTTGCTGTCACAACTTGGTTGCTTGGTGCAAGAGGCCTATCTTTCAGTTTTTGACGTGTGTTCCTAAGTGCAATCATTTCTAGTTGTTGATTTATTTATTTTTCTCAAGATTTTATGTATTTGAGAGAGAGAGAGCGAGAGAGCAAACACACACAAGTGGGACAGACGGAGAGGGAGAAGGGAACTATCCCCGAGCAGGGAGCCTCACATGGGGCTGGATCCCAGGGTTCTGGGGTCATGACCTGAGCCAAAGACAGAGGCTTAACTAACTGAGTCACCCAGGCGCCCCTCTAGTTTTTTTATTTAAAGTGAGAGACATGCAACTCTTCCTTTAACTTGAGCACTTAGAGGTTATTGTAGGGCTATTATTTGGCCTAATTTCAATACTGTTGTGTTTCAGGGAATAGGCAGCAAGATGGGGGAACAGCTGGTTGGTGGAGCAGTCAGAACACAGATTTATTAACTTTGCTGTCTCATCTGGGCACAGTTTGCGGTGTCCCAAAACAATTACAACAGTAACATCAAAGATCGCTCATCACCATAGCAAATATAATAAAGTTTGAAATACTGTGAGAATTGTCAAAATGTGACACAAGGACACAAAGTGAACAAATACTGTTGGGCAAATGGTGCCAACAGACTCAACCCAGGGTTGCAACAAACCTTCAATTTGTAAAATATGCAGTATCTACAAAACACCATAAAGTGAAGCACAGTAAAATGAGGTATGCCCATATTATCACTGTCCCCAAGATACAGATGGGATAGCAGACTTTAAAAGTTCAACATATTAACCCAAGGTCACTGTGCCTATATGTAGTGGAATCAGAGCCTAACTTAAGCCTGAACCCAGGGAGCCCTTCTGTTAATTAGTATGTGATACTGCTTTAACTAGTCTGTAAACTTCATTTTCCCCATTCCCTTGATACGGTCATAAATCAAATCTAAATGGTTCCTTATTCTCAAGATCTCCAAATATCCCCATAGGCATCATGCTATTAATTTCACCGTGTCAATAGAGTTACCTTCTTTGATGTGTGATCACCTTCTTGTGATGGCGATGCCGAGGTTCTCAGCCAAAAAGAATTTAACATTGCCCTGACCAGACTTCATTTGAACAAAATCCCATTTCTGTCTTCAGCGGAACATTAAACATACAATGTTTATATATTTATAGGTTTAATGGACACATTATACATATAATGTTATGGAGAGAAAAATACCAATGGGGTACAAGTGCTTTAATACACAGACTTTGAAAAAGTTTTGACTTCCAGGCCATCTATAAAGTGTTTCCTACTGCGAAACCTCCCTCCTTTAGAAGACCAAATGCTAGTAATGGAAAAAATGATTCAATTAAAATAAGAACATTGTACAGGCAAAAATAAATCTGGGATCAATAGGTTGAGGTTTTCCTACAGTAATTTCAAAGATCCCTGGTAATTACTCAGTGTTTCAGCAGCAACAGAAGTTAGGTAAACAAAGGATAGAAGTGTACCTTACTCTCAAAATAATCTGAACAATTATGACTCAGAAAAGAGTCATACTGCAGACTTTAAGAAATCAGCACAATGTGCTCTTGTGGCTGAGAAGGCTACAGAACACAGAGCATCATCAGAAAGAGTATTGGAAACAGAGCAGAAAATCTAATCCATCCCATCCATGGAAACATGGTTTACCCACACCTGGAGTCATGAGTATCACTTGGTCATTATAGGTCAAGAAAACCGAGAACTGGCATGGAGACAACCAGAGAAGAGCCATTAAGTGGGACAAGGAAGTTCTTTATGAGAACAGACTAAGAAATAGTATTATTCAGTCTGGAAAGACAAAGAGTTTAAGAGAATATACCAGAGTCTCAAAGTGTAATGTGTTTGGCTAGAAAAAACACAGAGTTTATCCTCAACATTTTAAAAAGCCCAATTTAAGAGTACTGGGGAAAAAGTCTATGATTAATAAACATAGCAGGCTTATTACCTCAGAAGATGCTACAGGTCACAAAAAGAAGTAATTTCAAAAGATTACTTCATTGATAATGCCACAAGTTTAGTCAGAAAGCCAAGAAACAATTAATTTGTAGATGGTAGATTTAGGATAGGTTGCTAAGTGGACCAGAGACTGTTAGCCCATGTTTTTAGTTATAGCACTGAAATCAAAAGTAACCATGAAACTGTTTTTGTAAGACATTCTTTCTTACTACTGATAAAAACAAAAAGCTATACTCTTAGGTTAGAAAACGAAGTCACTAAAATTAGCAAACCCTCAGACTCTGTCAGGGACCCTCTGAGAACTTCAGACCCTCTACCATATCAGTAAGGTCTGTCTCCAAACTCGGTGAGCTCCAGATGCTCCCTTTCTGTCACTCAGAATTGTAAGGATGAAGCCTAGATCTGCTTCATTGTGGCACAGGAGGCACACTAAAAGGCCATCTGACTAGCCGACAATGCTGGAAACAGCCTGCGATTCCCACTGATGTCTCCTCGTTTTTGAGCATGTTCTCTTTATTCCACTGCTCATCTCTTGTTGCAAATATGAAAATTGTAGAAGTCTATTCAGGGCTCTTCCATAGCATTGCAACAGTTATCCCAAAAGAAAACTCACAACAAAGGCCAAGGACCTCACATTCTTGAGCGACCAATTATCCAAGTGTCACTATGCCTTGAACTTATGGCTTAATGCTTCTTTTCACAGCCCAGTCAGTGACAGAATGAAGAATCTTAATGGCAGATCCACTGATTTGTGATTTGTACTTGTCTTCCTCTGTCAACTGAAATGCTATTGTGCATTTAATGAACGGATTCAAGAAAGGTCAGAATGAAGCTAGCCAGAAGATGGAAAAGGGAAAGGTATTCTAGAAAAGCTGTGATCAAGGAACAGTCACAGATAGAAGAAGATGATAAGAATGGCTTCATATAAGAGCATGAAATTTTTAGCTTTGCATGCTACTTTATTATAATTGAGTCTCCGTGTCTTTTGAAGATCACCTGCTGGCAATTTAAGGAAATAATGAAGCAACCATTTAGTTCCAAACATTCCTCAACAAAACAAAGTCCAGGTTTCAGGACTGTGCGTCAGCCACTGCTATTAAATAGAAGGAAAAGGTCTGTTATAAGAAGAAATCATGTATTTGGCTAATGTCTACATGTTCTCTTCAGTATACTGTGATTAAAATGACATCTCCAGAGGTAGACTTGTTTGTTTGTAAAACTGTTGCTTTAATTTGGTCATTACTTCTAAAGTTTCCAGGGAAAAATCCCGGAGGGTAGTTTTCCCCTTAAATATAATGTGTTTCATTCTTTTAAATATTTATTACTACTAGCCCTGGAATCTGGCTTCTCTATTATTTGGGGGATGATTGGCTGTTTCCCAAGAAGGCAGTTTGATGACTCCAGGACACCAAGTACCCAAAATGGTTCTACTGGGTAATTCAGTAAGTGCCAGGCATTTTCCCTGAAGACTATTAAATACAAACCTTGCATTCTAATATAAATGGACAGAAGCTATTTTAATTGTAGACTTTTAATAGTGAAAATTGCAGCCACACAAATGGAAGAGACTGACAATCCAATAACCAATTACATTTAGTTTTGAAACAAGTTACATATTCATTTCAAGTAAATTGGCCTTTCTGATTATGATTGCTTGGGAATTGGGACCATAGAGGAGTAGAAAGTAAAAGATCTCAGGAGGATTCCAGGCAATGAAATCAAATTCCAATCCACTAATTGTCCTGGTAAGGGAAAGGAGCACAAATGCAGTAACATTACATTCCCAGATATTTCAATCCTTATGTGAAGGGATGCACGGCCATCATTTCCAGTGTTTCTGCCCACCAACTCACCATGAAAGTTTTCTGCTAAGGAAAAATACTGGTTGATTAGAGTTTACTGTTTTTCTATTTGTCAATCCACCCTAGAAAGTCATTATGCTACTAAAGAGTGACGAGCCTACCCAAAGAAAGTCAAGTCAGCCTGTTGCTTTAACGAAGTCCTGGAACCCTGAAACATCTCATCTGGAAAATTCAGAACTCACTGTAAAACTTTTGCCATAGTTTCCTTAAGACTCTTGGGTAAATTATCCCAAGCTTCAAGTTAAAATTCAAAAATTTAAAACCTAATTCATAATGCATATATCTAACTTTCATTTCTACATCAGTTCAAGGTAGAAGCTAAGATGCTTTATAAAAATTCAATAAGAAAAACAACACTCATAATTTTATGAATAATGAAGATGACTCGACTAAGAGTCAGAGACATTACATAACTTATTCAATATCACACAGCTAATTAGGAGCAGGTCTGGGATTTGATTCCATGGTTCACCACTGGAAGGAAAACCATTGATTCTTATCAGTAAATACCTTAGCATAAACTACAGTTGACCCTTAAACAACATAGGGTTTGGGTTACCAACCCCCGTGCAGTCAAAAACCATGTACAACTTTTGACTCCTTCAAAATTTAACTACTAATAGTCATAAACAGAAACAGAAATAACAGAAACAGTCAATTAACACATATTTTGCATGTTATAGGTATGATCTACTGTATTCTTGCAACACAGTATGCTACAGAAAAGAAAATGTTATTAACAAAACCATAAGGAAGAGAAAATATATTTATAGTACCCTACTGTATTTACCAAAAAAAAAAAATCCGTGTGTAAGTTCAAACTTGTATTGTTCAAGGGTCAACTGTACATTCCCAACATTTTAGGGTTCCTTTTGAAAAATAATGGCTCATGCAAGGTCAACCACATTTGAATGCCCTTGACAACGATGAACTATATTTCAAATTTTTTTCAGGTGCTTATTGAGTACCTGCTACAATTAAGGCACTGTTCTACATACTGAGTTGAGTGCTGTGTAGTACACTCCCTGGACTATAGAACTTATAGGGACTGTGAAAATGATCAAATCCAAACATCACAATTTTATATTAAAATTTTTAATACTCAAGACATTAAATTACTGGCCTGCAGTCACAAAGCCAGTTAGTTGTCAAATTGAGACTAGAACTCAGATTCCTGTAATCCAGAACAGTGCTTCTTCCATGATAAATTCTGAGAGGTACAAGGTAAGTTGCCCTGAAGGAACTTGCAGTCTAACTGGGAAGACAGAATGCAAAACCATGAAATGATAAATAATGGCACCAAATTCAAATTCCAACAAATATAGCAAGGCAAGTTTCCACAAGAATACATTATTACCAAACAAGGGTTACAACTCAGGGGTGATGAGAGCTCAGAGTACCCTGGGAAGTCATGCTCAAGAAGATAAATTTGGCCATATGGAAAGTCACTGATGGAAGATACATGGGGAGTCACTTGGCTGGTGGGAATGAAGGATATGTAGCAGCAGAGAGACAAAGATACAATAGGGATCCAAGTAGAGCTTCTATAAGCCTCCTCTCCTTCATAATAGCATGTACCACTCTCGTCTGTTTTCCTATAAGCTCCCTCCACCAGTGAACTTTATTTTTTTTTTTAAGATTTTATTTATTTATTTGACAGAGAGAGAGAGATTACAAGTAGGCAGAGAGGCAGGCAGAGAGACAGGGAGAGGAGGAAGCAGGCTCCCTGCCGAGCAGAGAGCCTGATGTGGGCCTCGATCCCAGGACGCTGAGATCATGACCTGAGCCGAAAGCAGAGGCTTCAACCCACTGAGCCACCCAGGCGCCCTCACCAGTGAACTTTAAATCATTGCCATACCTAGTACAAGCCTAAAGTTCTACAATATCTACAATATGACTGACTGAATAAATGAAGCTGTAATTAGAATGACAGATAAATAACACCAGAAGGGCGCCTGGGTGGCTCAGTGGGTTAAAGCCGCTGCCTTCGGCTCAGGTCATGATCCCAGGGTCCTGGGATCGAGGCCCGCATCGGGCTCTCTGCTCAGCAGGGAGCCTGCTTCCTCCTCTCTCTGCCTGCCTCTCTGCCTGCCTCTCTGCCTACTTGTAATCTCTCTCTCTGTGTCAAATGAATAAATAAAAAAAAAATCTTAAAAAAAAATAAATAAAATAACACCAGAAAAGGTAAGAATAGTCCTTGTGGGATTAGAACAAACAGCAACATAAAGAAGAAGAGAAGGATCTCTGCTCATACCCAAAGTTAGTCCCAAAAAGGCAGAGCTAGAGCCTGCTATCAGCACAGTACTAATAACAGCCTACTTATCAGCCCACTGACGTTGTCTAGTGATGGTAAACTGCTTCCCACTGTGGCGGGCATTCACCAGCTAAAAAGGCCCTTTCTGATTTGGGGTAGGAAAGAGGTGTTTAAGAGAAAAGAAAGAGGAAACAGTTTGAGGATGTGCATTAATGAGCAATTTTTCAAACATCCATACACACTTTGTGATAAAATCCTTCTAAGTGAGGGTCATTTCCTGTACAGACAATGTAGCTTTTCTTAGGCCCATACCAAATTGCTGCCTGGCTGAATATCTACACTAACCTAAGGTTATGTCCCTCAGCAGGTGAGGGACAAGCTGAACACTGGTCAACGCATGATTAACCATTGGAAGGTGTCATGCCAAGGCCATGGCACTAGCACTAAAGCTCTTTCTCCATACTCAGTGAAAATACAGCTTGGGCGCCTGGGTGGCTCAGTGGGTTAAAGCCTCTGCCTTCAGCTCAGGTCATGATCTCAGGGTCCTGGGATCGAGGCCTGCATCGGGTTCCCTGCTCAGCGGGGAGCCTGCTTCCTCTTCTTTCTCTCTGCCTGCCTCTGCCTACTTGTGATCTCTCTGTCAAATTAAAAAAAAAATAAATTAAAAGGAAAATACAGCTCATTCATAGGTACTTAATGCTAAGCTATGCTGAAAAGGCAGACTTGGTGCTAAGCAATGCTGAGAAGTGTCATATTAAATGATGACTTTACCTGGAAAGACCAAAATAATCGCTTTCCTTTTCACAAGAATATGGGATTAGAGAGAATTCTTCAGTTTAAATGCTGATGGTTTGGAAAATCTTCACGTTACGCGAGCTAAAGTGGGGAGGGGACAAAGACAGCCTTTTGTTTAATAGATATTAGAGGGAGTTAATGCCTAGTAATTCTGCCTGTGTGAGGACACTTATTCAGATGGGGGACCAGACAGTGTCTAACAAATCCTGGTGCCTCTGACCTGGAGGCCAGCAGTGGTATGGAATGTGTTTCTAAGCATTTCTCAATGGATACCATCAGTAGCCAAGGGGGTTAGAGAGCAAAGTGCAAACACTGACTAGCATGCTGAACAGGTCAAGGCAATCATAAAGAGGAGAATGAACCAATCAAAGGTAGTGGGAATAACTGTGCATGAAGATAACCGTGTGATTTTTCCAAGAAGTACATTCATGGATTCCAGATAGATGAAGTAGGACAAAACAGCAACCCCCAAATCTGGCAAAATCCAGCAAGACCCCAGAAGCTTGGGATTATTTGCTGAAAACATTATGAAGTTGCTATCTTAATAAAATTCTTTAAAAGACGCAGAGGAGTAATTTATTTTAGGAGGACAGTGCCTTCCATCCACAGATAAAAACTGTTGGGTTTTCCCTCTGGAAGTGGTGAGGGATTTGTGTTAATATGGAGAGTCTCCCTATAGAAATACTGATCAGACCATTGAGAGCTCTATAGGAGACCCAGCCAGCACTGTATGAAAGTGCAGAGCACTCGGTACACTGGGGATACAGATCTGCCTGCCTTACTGGCTGCTCATTCTCTGCTCCAGGAACTTCCTCCTCCTACTAGCCCCCAATTCAGTTTGTGCAGAAAATTGCCTGTATCTTCATACTGAATATACTAATCCCTAACTCAGGAAGCAAATGCCTCTTCCGCAACAGAGACCCTCTCTCCTCTCTATTCTCAGAAGGCAGAAGGCATTGTAAAAAAAAAAAACATAAAACTTTTTGTCTTCTCTTTTCAAAATTATTGAAGCTGAGTACCTGCTAAGGATATCTGCTGAGTCAGTGCACATTGTGTGAGGATGTCCCGGTGTCCTCATAAGACACTGGACTTCGTGCAGGCAAGAGGCATGTCCGCAAGGCAAACAAGCAGTCCACAGGCGATAAACCTCTGAATGAGGGCACTCAGAATAAGTTCTTGTGTACATCATTATGATACCTTAGCTGTAATTAATGCCAACCACTCCTCTCTTCCTGGGGTGATTTTCTCTGGTATGACACACATCCATTGCCATCACCAGATGGGCCCCATACCAGCCTCCTCATTCATGGAGCAAAATCCCATGAAGATTTTTTTAAGTCAGTAAGAAAAAAAACTGCATCAGCAAAGTTTTCATCAGTGGCGCCTGGGTGGCTCAGATGGTTAGCATCTGCCTTTGGCTCAGGTCAGGATCTCCAGGTCCTGGGATTGAGCCCCAAATTGGTGTCCCAGCTCAGCAAGGAGTCTGCTTCTCCATCTCCCTCTGCATCTCCCCTGCATGTGCTCTCTCCCTCTCAAATAAAGTCTTAAAAAAAACAAAAAAAGTTTACATTAGCACTGGTATCCAACAGATTACTTAAAAGGTTTTCTTTTTTTAGATTTTAAACCCAAAGCAGAGAAACATTTATCCTTAGTAATTTTTTCACAGGTCTCTGACTATTTGGAGTAGTTCTTGGGCATCTACTAAATTTCCAGATTCATAATGGCCTTAAGAGTCGGGTAATAAATGCATTGTATTTGGGGGGGGCAGTAATATATCTTCCTATACAGTTTTTCTTTTTTTAAACTTTATTTAAAATGATTTCAAATGTACATAAAAACTATAAAAATAGTAACAAAGAAGTTCCATATACCTTTTACTGAAATATAGCATCATTAATATTTTGCAACAATTGTCTTATAATTCTGTCAGCACACACACACACAGTTTTTTTTTTCCCTGAACCATCTGACAGTAAGTTGCAGACATCATATATCTTTACCTATAAAGACTTCAGTGTTCTTAAGAACAGGGCTACGCTCTTACATAACCACTGTGTAATTATCGAAATTAGGACAATTAAACACTGATATAATATCATCTAATTCACAATCCATATTCAAATTTTACCTACTAACATAATAATGTCCTTTATCGCAATCTCCATCTCCCCCCCAACCCCCATGCATACAGAATCAGTTCAGGATCACTTATGGCATTTAGTTGTCATTTCCTTTTAATCTCCTTTAAGACACTGAATAAAGTTCTTCAGTCTGTCTACATGACAGCAACATTTTGGATGAATGATAACTGTCATTTCATAGCTTGTCTCTTAGAGTTGATCTGATATTTCCTAGTATTAGATCAATTTATGAAAATTTGCCAAGAATACTACACATGATGTGTTCCTCTCATTAGATCCCATCAAGACATAGCTAATGTTAGTTTGTTCCATTGCTAATGTCAACTTTGATAACTTAGTTACCATAGTGTCTACTAAGGCTTCCTGCTGATAAGTTACCATGTTTCCTTTTATAATTGATATGTAAACTCTGGGGAAATAATTTGAGACTATGTAAATGTCCTTCCTCTTTCTCACCAAACTTTCACCTTTTTTTTTAAGGCATCCATTGACGAATCTCATAAAGTTGTGATTGTCAAATTCCTTCATTCCAAATAAGGGAAAGCTCTTCCTCACAAAAGAACACCAACTAGCAAATTCACTTTTAATGTTAGAGTTGGCAAACAATCTGGTATCTACTTTAGTAGCTAACCTGTTACATCAGGATTTACTGGCTGGCCTCTGTTATTTGTCTAGAATCATAATTATGGCTTTTATTGAGGATTTCCCAGGGTATAGCAGATTTCTTCTGTATAGCATGGTTGAGCTGTAATGGGGATAGCAATATATTTATCAATTTATTTAACAACTCTTTTTTTTAAAAAAAGATTTTATTTATTTATTTGACAGAGAGACAGACAGAGAAGAAGCAAGGGGAGCAGAAGAGGGAGAAGCAGTCTCCATACTGAGGAGGGAGCCCAATGCTGGGCTCGATCCCAGGACCCTGGGATCATAACCTGAGCTGAAGGCAGATGATTAACTGATTAAGCCATCCAGGCATCCCTATTTAGAAACTCTTAATGCAGCATATACTATATGCTGGGGTTTTATCTAAGTACTTCACAAATAAGTAACTATTTTTCTTTATTTTAAGTAGACTCCATGGGGCTCAAACTCAAGACCCCAAGATCAAGAGTCACATGCTCCACCAATTAAGCCAGCCAGGCACCCCACAAACAGTAACCATTTTAAGACTCATTATTATAACCTAATGAGGTACTATTATTATTCCCATTTTACAGATGAAAAAATGAAGGCAGTGGACTTGAGTAATACGTTCAAGTTCAAGCAGCTTATACACAGATCAAGGTATTGAACCAAAGCAGTACCAGAAATGTGTACTCTTAAACATTTATGCTACCTCATCACAGATGCACAAATTCTTTCTTCTCTAATTCTAAGATGCTTTTGTTTTTCCTCAGATGCTTTATATTAAAGAAACTACCTATTTTCGACAGCAAACAAAAGGCTTGGCATTTTTTAAACTAAATGATACGCCAAATGATATTGTTGCTCATGTCCCCTCAAAAGGAAAAGGATCATAGGGCGCCTGGGTGGCTCAGGGGGTTAAAGCCTCTGCCTTTGGCTCAGGTCATGATCTCAGGGTCCTGGGATCGAGGCCCACATCGGGCTCTCTGCTCGGCAGAGAGCTGCTTCCTCCTCTCTCTCTCTGCCTGCCTCTCTGCCTACTTGTGATCTCTCTCTCTGTCAAATAAATAAAAAAAATCTTAAAAAAAAAAAAGGAAAAGGATCATAAAGACAGAGTTAACCTAGAATATCCAGGATTCAGTTAAAGGGAAGAGCTAAGGATTGATAATGGAGCCAGGTCAACAAGGTGGAAGCAAATCTGTCCTGAAAATTTGAAAGGAATAGCTTCCACATGGACTTAGCACCTGCCTTGATCCCTCCAGAAGTGGAGGAATAATCTGAGTTTCTGGGGGAGCCCACTGGTATGCTGAGGCCTGGAAAAGAGACAATGCCGATTTGGGCAGCTCCTCTTGAGAGACAAGAGATGTTTCCATGGACAGTAAGAACATATAGTAGGAGGTGGCAGCGATGGATGGGGTGAGGTTTGGGACATGAAGCAAGAATGTCAGCAAGGGTACCAATGTGCTGTCTGGATCACTGGTAAACTATTCCTTCATCTTGTCAGTCACAAGTAACTACCAGAGGCAGTTGAGATTACAACAACTTTGCTAATAGGGACTCAGGGAGAAATCAGACCTCTCCTAGCCTATAGCAAAGGATGCACATGTACATTCTCCCATTACCTTTCTTCAAGCAGCGGTTGTAAAAAGCCTTTACAACCAGATCAGACAGCATATATTCATTCTGAATAAATGGTTTAAAATGTTGTAGGTCACAGTTTTGCAAAATGCCCTTTGTGATCCCACTGCGCATTATGATTTTGGAGGCTTGGGAGGGCAAAGAACCATCCCCACTTTGACCATTCCAGTTCAATATTTAATTGCTTTATATTCTGGGTTTCTCTAGAGACTTTTTTTTTGGGGGGGGGTTCAGTGGGAATTTTAAAAAGTACTGTTAAGCAACTAAAATATCGCCATGATGCTTTGCATTAGTCCTATTTAATAAAGAACGATCCACGCAGAAGAACTTGAGAACATTTTCTGTTCTAGTTATCAGTGGACTCTCTCGAGGTGAAAGATGACAGATAAATGGAAAACTCCCTCTGGGCTTCCATCACATGCAGCCAACTCTCCAAGATGTAAATATTTGGTGTGGTGAATACAGTAAATGTTCACCACATTGTCCACATGCTCCCTGATGTTCTCCAGCTCCCCTGCAGTTGAGAAGAGCCACGTGACTAGACATCGTCATGGTCTCCATAGACCATGTAAGAGGGCTTTATCTCTTGTGGGCCAACGTACATAAGACCTGGTGTGAGTTCTGCGTTTTCTTACTATGTCTTCGTGATCACGGAGGCCTGTGTTGTGATAATGAAACCCAAAGGGAAGCAGACGGGGCCATTCAATCACCACATGGAAGACAGGTGACTTGGAACAATAAAAAAATTCTTCCATTAAGCGGATGACATGTAGAATTCTTACTGCAACCCCACCTATCCTATCCCAACCAATACAACTGAAAAATACATTGATTCAGGGCAGAGAAAATCATGCCATTCAAATTGTCATACACATATTCCTCAAGTAGGAGTTCTCAAGTAGGGGGTGTATTATCTCCCCATACCTCCCAAGGGTCATTTGGCAATTTCTGGAGACATTTTTGGCTGTCACACCTAGGGATAAGGGAGATGTGCTACCACTGTCTAGTGGATAGAGGGAAGGAATGCCACCAGATATCCTGCAATGTACAAGACAGCATCCACAACAAAGAATTATCTGCCCCCAGATGTCAACAGTACCAAAGTTGAGAAAACCCAGCCTAAAGAAGAGGGCTATCGTCTTCATTGTATGCAGGAAATTATTAACTTGCTATACAAAATCCACCAAAAAAAGACACACTTATGCCTATTCTAAAGGTTAGCCAAAAATCAGATATTTAGTAGAATTTAAATTTTTTCCAATGTAAAAAGTTTTCATTTGTTTTAAAAATTCACTACAGCAATTTAAACAGATCTATGTTGTATATTTAGCATGTTTTCACTTCTTCCTCTTCATAGATTCAGGAGTTCAAAGAAGATTTCTTCGTCTAATCCCCTTTTTTAGAAGAATGTAATGGTGGAGAGTATCTATACCAGAACTAGAAACTCCATTTCTCCGTTCTAATCTCACCGTTCTTTCCACTACATCACACTGTTCTCCTTCATTAAAAAATGCTAAATAGAGGTCTGAGGAAGGTAAACAGCTTTTCCAGCCATAGGTAGGGTTGGAAGGGTGGTGGAGCATCGTGTTCAAGGACGATGCATAGTTTCCAGGTGAGAGTGTTTGGTTTCGACGGGAAGGGCAGAATAGAAAAGGCAGAAAGAAAGCCTCCATGATGAGCTCACCGACACAGCATGTCCCCATTCAACTACTGCTCCACAGACCCATTTGGCCACGTCTGTCTGCATTATCTAGTCTCCCAGGTAAGCATACAAGTGTGTAAGGCAGAACTAAACCACAGCTTGGCAAGAGCTGTGAGAAATTTCACAAAGTAATTGAATGAAAGCTGGATTCACAGCTGGGATATCAAATGCCAGATCTGGCTCTAGCTAATTAACTATGTGCCTTTGGTCAAGACACCATAGGCCTAAATTTTCTCAACTTGACATGGTAATAATCATAATAAGTGTAATAAAAACAACTACTTTATCAATTACAAATAACAGCTACTATTGTTGAGTAGTTCTTATAAACCAAGAACTATATATACCAAGTGCATTTCATTACATTCTGAAGACCAACCTGGCCATTAGCCCCCTTTACAGATGTGAAGAAATGGACACTCAAAAAATGAAGCAATGAGATGAACACAATTAATAATCAGGATCTGAACCAAAATCTACTTCACTACAAAGCTAACATCCTTAATGATTATAGTAGCTGCCCCTGGCCTCCTGTTCTCCAAACCTGCATCTCTAGAATACCTCCCTAAATGATTTAAGTTTCTGTGAATGATTTGTGGGGTCTCAATCAACTGGAAGCATAAGCCAGGGTCCTTCAGCTGGGATTAACCAGCTCAGACATTTTTATTACTCATTCATAAACCCCAAAGGGGAAACAGGTTGTTCATAAACCTCACTGGGTTTGGTCCTCAAACTAACGAACAACATGCAAATAAAAGATTTAGAAGCCAGAAGCCCACAAGATCCAAACCTAAATTGAAGTTTTGCAGAATATCCAGTGAGCTGGAAATATATAGGGTAACTGAATTACCAAAAATAGTTTTATTAGACGAACTCCATTTGCAGGCATAGCAAAGGGGTTTATTTTCTGTTGTGCTATAGGTGTGTATTCTACTGTGTCTTTAAAAATGGAGAAAGTGATGGTTCAGCACAAAAACAAAGCAGACATCACCTCCCAGATATTCCCTCACTTTGACAGACAAAAGGAGTCACCCTGTAGTTCAACATTTAAAAAGGATGACCAAAAGGACATTTAAAAAGTTGTCTCAAACACAAATTCCTTTACCCACACCCTCCATATATTTGGGGAGTCCTCTATGGGGATGTGGGATGGGGAGGAAGTGATATGGGTTATCTTTCTTCTAATCTTTTGTTCCAGTGTTGTGCTTCTGATGTATTCTTGAACTCCCTCATCTCTCAGCCCCTGGCTGGCACTCACTTCCCTCCATTCCACGTTGAACCAAATATTAATCTATTTAATCAGTTTTCTCACTATGGTATTTATGTTAGGTAGATTTATTCAGTAGAATTGCATTAAAGAGTAGGGATAATGGTAGGAAGAGAGGGAAACACTGAACAGAAAACATCTCACCATTAGTATAAGCCAGCAGTGTTTTCAAAAACACATAAACCCCACTCACATCTGGGTATTGGCCACCATTTGTCCTTGGGGCTCCAATCCCCTCTAATTACCCTATCTTTCCTTCATTTCATAAACTCTTTCTCCCTTCTCTGTTGCACTACCTATGAAAACTCTAAAAATTCCTTTTATTATATGCTGCGATTCTGCTCTTTTAGTCTCAGTCTAACCCTTCGTAAGCAAGTCTGAGGTTGTGAACTTTGTTTAGAAGGTTCAAGGTTGTGAAATAGGTCACCAGACCAGGTTGGCACACCCCAGAGAATCACCTTCCTTGGGAAAAGCTGGGCTTCTTGACTAAGGGATGTTTGTGGTTAAAGTGACAGATGTTATTACAAAGCCTTCCAGAGATAAGTGTGACAGAGGGGCTATGTGGGAAACCAGGCAGCCTCTCACCGCTTTGGGAAGTTCTGTTTTCATCTAATGCTTTCAGCACTTCCCTAGTGTTCAAATGCCATAAAGCATCTCCCAGCATTAGATTCTTGTGGGAGGGATATGAGTTCGCAAGTAAAAGCAACCAGTAATAAGAACATACAAGGTCTATACCAAACACTGACTGGGTTCGCTTCCATCACTGAACAGAGAGTGTACATTTTGGCTTTTACTTGCTGAACCACAGATATAATTGGAAGTAAAGCAATATAAATAAGACAAAACAAACACTGGGATTATTTTATTCTGAATTGAGGTAAACTAAAAAGTAAATACACAGACATGCATAAATATACAAAGATACAATCTGTGCCCAAGTCAGGTAAGTTTCAGCCAAAAACTGTTCAGTGGGGATAAATGATCATGTGCGGCACACCTTTCATCCATTCTACTTCTGATGATTTCCAACCTTTATCATCCTATTGTCTGAACAAAAACAGGGGGAGAAAGAAACTAGATTTCTGGTGAGAGACCAGAATTTGGGAGGTATGGAAAAGAGGCCCTTAGAGACAAGGGATGTCCTTCAGGGATGTTCTCTGTAACTCTCCTCGTCTACTCCCTGACCCTCCGTTCATCCAGCCTCTGATACACAAGCTCACTGATAAGCAGAGGGGAAGCCAGCCAATTTTCTTTTTATCCAAGTCAGTGACTGTGATCCACTCATCATTTACAGCAATTCTCTTGAGACCTGAGAGCTGACCTCATGCTTGTAATCAGTTGGGAGGCTGCTGACCTCACCTTGCTCTCATTCCAGCATGGTATCCCCGGTGATAACCAGCAGTGGCTTAGATAACACTTTTATTCTATAACTGATAAAGTCTGAATTATAAAGTCAATGGCTTTCTCTTTTCTATCTTCTCTCCCCATCCCCAAACTATCTAGCTTCTCTTAGTTAGGGGTCCCAACCAGGCACTACTGTAAACAGCCCTCGTGGCCCATCCAGAGATCACTTGCAGAAGGTGTTTTAGGAACCAAGAGCAAGAATGACTCACCCTCTCCTTCTGTTCTGGTTCCAAGCAGACACACAGTGTAGTGTGTGTCAAAGGTCCTCTAATGGGGCTTGGATGCCAGATCAGACCCTGACATTTATTTGCTGTGACCAGGTCGCTTAACTTCTCTAAACTTTAGATTTTGTTTAGATATAAACAAAAAATCAGAGTAGAAGACCCAGAGAGGACTGACCAGGGTCACAAGTATATATAGGAAAAGCATCTATACCTATCACTTAAACAGCTACTTTCACAGTGCACCAGTTTCATTCCTTATCAAGGGCAGTGAGAAGCACCTAGATTAGACAGTCTCAAGTCTAAATTAGAATAAACTATGATTTACCAGAAAACTCCACTAAACCCTTCAAAGCCTTTATCCATGGATAACTGGAAAAGCTATTGGACTGCTGATATGAAATGCAATGGTTTATTGATTCTCTGTGACCTTACTCGCACTGTGAATCACTGAGCCATGCTTCGCTTGGACTCAGAAGTTTGGCAAAGAATGTCAGGGCAAGGAAGGATGTTTTTTCCTCTGTGCCTCAGGATTCTGAATCATCAGGTGTCTTTCCAGGCCTTTTTGTCTCCTTGGAATGACTGTGCTCTCTGATGTATGAAGCCCTGTTGTTTCGAGTATGTTAATAAAATTGGTCTTTCAGGGACCAATTATTGGACCCATCTGAAAAGTTCAGGATGAGCTAGGTTATGCTGCAGTAACAAAAACAAAGAAAACCCAGTGGCCTAAAACATCAAAGACTTAATTTATTGTTCATGCTACATGACCATCATGGGTCAGCTGGGGGGTATGTTCAGCACTGTCCTCATGCTGGGAACCAGGCTGACAAAAGAGCCTCTATTTGAATATTACTGGTCACCACAGCAAATGGGAAAAGAGAATATGGTGAATTATGTCCTGACTCTTAACGCTTTCCCTCAGAGGTAATATGTAATCACTTCTGCTCTTATCACTGGCTAAAACAAATCACAGGGCTATGCCTGACGTTAAGACCTAGAAGGAAAGCAAGGAATATTTACAAATAACACTAATGATGATCTCAGGAAGTTTTTCTATTTTATCATACAGAGGATCCCTAATCTCATGGTGACAAGCCTGTATAGATAGTGCCCACATATGTCCATATTTTCTAGCTGAAAACATTCAAGAGATCTTCCATATCTTTGCATATTCCTCCACAGCCCCCAGTAGGCCTAAAGACCATGTCTCCTGACAAATGAGGGGGGAAAAAAGCTAAGAGATCCCTCTTGAGTTCCTAAAAAGGTATACCTGGAAACAGCTTAGTGAAAAGGAAGCTGACAAAATTGCTTTAACAAAAAGGGACATCACAAATCCCAACAAAACTCTCTATTGCATTTGAAAATTAAGTTTCTAGAAGCGTATGCTCAAAGAGGGAGGCTTTCATCTATTAAAAACACACAAGAAACGAACTGGTTCAACCTTTACTATTTAGTAGTGCATGAACTGGGGAGGGGGGTTACTTGCTAAACCATAAATATAATTGGAAGTAGATGGGAAGGGATATAATAAGAAAAACTGGAATTATTTTATTCTGAATCAAGGTAAATTAAAAAGTACATACATATGCACAAACGAAAAGTAACTAACAAAACAAGGCATTTGTAGCAGAATGTATGAGAGTCCTAGCAGCTTCATATCATTAGCGCCACTTGATGTTGTCATTGTTTTATATTTTGGTCATTTTAGTTTTTACTTGCATTTCTTTGGTGGCCAAAAAGGTTCCGTAATCTTGTTGAATGAACTGAAGAACAGAGCAGTAGACTCCTGAAGCAGGAAAGGGTCAGGAAAGTCTTAAAAGTAGGAGACGGTATTTCAGATTTGACTCCTAGAGTTGCCTTCAGGTTTCACGTCAGAGCAAGGCAGTTCTTTCTGATACTTGTCCTGAAGCTTTTCCTAATCCACAAAGCAGCAGAGAGCAGTGGGGAGTGTATGATTGTCCTAAGTCCCATATACAGATTCCTGGGTATGGCCTGACACCTGCCACCACCAGGAAAGCATAGAAAGCCTGATAAAAAGTAAACGCAATGTCATCAGCTGAAACAAGAGCCACCATCTTCCTTTTTCACCCTCTGACCCCTCATCTGCCTTCCTACCTGGTCATAGCTGAAGCAGGACAGGTTGGTCCCAACAGAAGACCAAAACTTATTTAAAAAGTCTGGGATATAAACAGGTCATGATTTTCAAATGCAACCAAAATTTTGAAGTCAAAGGTGGTTTCATAAAACAATAGTAGAGAATATTCTGTTTTCAGAGCAGTGATTCTTCCTGGCAATGAGAGTTGAGTAAAGTTCACTAACAAAATTGATACTCAATTTTTCTATGAGCAATAGGTATGGAATTTTAAAACAAAGACTGAAACGTATATAGATATTGTAATACCATGAATATTTGGAGCATAGCAAATTAAGTGTGATTCAAAGAAAACTGTGGTTATCTTTTATTTTTTGGTTTTAAAAAATATTTTTTATTGAGATAAAATTGATATATAACATTACATTACTTCCAGGCACACAACATAATGATTAGCTATATGTATATATAGTGCAATGTAGATAATCATTTTATAGATGTTCTAATGGTTGGCTGTTTACTTCCACTGCGAAGGACTCTCAAATTTGTAGAATTTAGGCAACTTCAAGAAAGAATTCCCTTTTATGCAAATATCAAAGATCCCTGAAGAAGTTTTTCTTTTGTAATTTTGAGTGACAAGGCTAACAAAAAAGCAGTCACATTTCTGTAAACTTTGTGTAGCCAAAAGTTACCTCTCTTCATTTTGAAACAAATGCAAAGTTGTCATTCCTGTGAGATCAGGCTTTGGGGAAATTGTTTAGAGTGCTCTTGCTGTCTACAGTCAGCTGGAACAACATTTAAGCATTTCCAAAAGCCAAGACTAACTCATTTTGCAGTTGACTACTAAAGAACTCTCCAAGCTAGATGAAAGCAAATTCACCTAAAAAATTATTCAAAAGAGGAGTCTGTATTATAGGGCTAATAAATGAACAAGTATTTCCATTTTAAAAAAGTAATCTAATGAAAATACACAGACATAACTATGGCTATGGCTACAGATATACTGCTGCTTCATTAAAACATTAAAAAAAAGGAAATAACCAGCTGAGAAAACTACGTATTAAATGAAGGTGCATTACATTTAAGGAATTAGAAAGGTGTCGAATAACAGGATATAGTTAACGTAAAAACTACTACTAAATGAGACTTCCGTTAAAAGACTTTTTAATTAAAATGGACAAATCTTCAATGTTACAAAAAATTAATTATAAATAAAAATTATAATTTAGATCAAATTCATATATCATATCCCCCATTCATTCTTGCTTCTGGTTAAGTTCCAAAATATTTTACTAGTTCCACATTAGTCAATGTTGCTTACTATATTAATGGTTGGTGGATCAGATATCCCATTATTTCATGACCCACGAATGTAAAAGGTAATAGACAAACACTAAGGTCTACTAAAAATGAAATGGAAAATAATGGTGAAGGAAGACGACAGAGGATAGAAGAGGACAAGGGCCCTTGAGAAGGTCAGGCGCCTCTGCCCATATCCAGGAGCACCTCCCAGAGGGCAGAGAAAGGCCAAGTGGTCCTTCAAACACTCTTTAAAGTGCCATTTTCTAGGCTGACCCAACCATCCAAAGGGCAAGGCACTGCTAAGCTTTATCTGCTCTGATGCCCTCCTCAATGAGCTGTGTGTCAGGAAATATCATCAGGCAGTTTCTAAACTAGTACATAATCATCCCTTGAACTCTGAGGCCCAAGCAATCTACATCATTGAACAATGTTAAGCATCACCATAAAATAGTGAACAAACAAAACAATGCCTTTTGAGACATCCCAACTCATCTTGGGTCAGTGAGTTAATAGCCTCTGGAATTGGGAATATGTAGACTTGGAGTGAATTCTCTTGGTTTGGGCCCTGGTGGCTGGCAAAGGATGTTTTAATATTTGGGAACATTCAGGAACTTGAGAAGCAAGTTACTGTAGGAACAATGAAACATATCTTCTTAATGACTGGCTTAACATCTCATTATAAGACAATGATTAATTACACTTAAGCTATTTTCAATTATTTTAAATATTCTACAATAACAGGGACTTTTTTTAACACCTTAATTTTATTTTTTTTCAGTGATCCAAGATTCATTGTTTATGCACCACACCCAGTGCTCCATGCAATACATGCCCTCCTTAATACCCACCACCAGGCTCACCCATCCCCCCAGAATTTCTGATATCCATAATGGAGAAGGAAAGACATAGAAGGAACTGAAGGCCAGATTTGGCCAAAGTTCTTCCTGAGATCAAAAGTTTTATGTGTATATACAGGGATCTGAAAAGAGAGGTTGAAAACAGCCACCCTAAAGAACAGCGGTTTGAGGTACAAGTAGATGAAGGAGATCTTGAGAGTATGGCTCAAGTGATATGCAATATAAAACTACTCGGAGCCTCTTCTAGGTACTTAATACTGTGTGTTATTGAGGTGATATTAAGCTTCAAACATTTGGAACTATATCTTACTCGCTTACTAACAAGATTATCTAGAGTAAGTCTCCTGGCCTTTCGAAGCCTCCATTTCATTACCTGAAAGTGAGAGTAATAATAGTTCAACTCTATGAGGTTTTTCTGAGGATTATACATGATAAGATGTCAATATCTGTGGTTCTTTGAATTATTTCCAATTCTTCACCCTTTTCTGTATCCACATCTTCTCCCATGTGAGTTGGCAAGTCTTCCCCCTACAAGCAGATTTTATTTTCCTGTACCACTGATACTGGGTTTGGCTGTGTGATTTTTTTTTTTAACCAATGGAATGTGGGTGGAAGTTTTCAGCATATGCCACCAGAGGAATCACTTATGAGAGCTTCCAACCTCTATCATGAGGATATGCCCTCAGTATCTCCTTGTTGGTCTGGGTCTCCAAATGAACATACATGAAGTGTATCTGAGCAAACCTGCATAACTTTGACTGTGTGAATAAATGCTCATTCTGTGCCATTGGGTTTTTGGCTGGTTTGTTACAAAGCCATAGGTGACAAATACAACACAGTCCTAGCATATGGTCTGAGGATCCTCATTTCCCAGGTTATGCACAACAATAAAACTGTGAATCACTGCAATATACTCAGTATTCTAAAGCCACACCACTTTAAAAAGAACCTGAAATGGGAAAATTAGCCTGTCTCTGAAATTCTTCAATTTCCTTAAAGATTATTCTATTTACTTAAAGATTTTACTTAAAGATTATTCTATTCCCTCTTTCTCCATAAGCCTCTTCTAAATAGAGTATTCTTCAATAATGGCCTTAAACCCAACTTCTTATAAGCCTTGTATGATTACTTCAACCCACATCAATCACCCCTTTCTCTGCATACTTGTTGCTCTTGTCATCAACCCTGCAGAGTTAAGACTTACTCCATAACGATTTCATGAGCTTCTTTTCTCCTCTGGGCTAAATTGGCAACTCCTCCAGGCAGAGGCTGTCTTCACTCCTCTATCTACTATGATCTCTAACACAAAGAGAGATATACAGTCAAGGTTTTCACATCAAGTCAATAGATACTAGTCTATTGGCTTCATGGATTTTTAAAAGCTACCTCTGATGAAATTGAATGTTTCATTTACAAGAGAAGTCAAGATTTCTTCCTTGGGACAAGAGACATGAAATTTCTTCCCCAAAAATAAAACAGCAGCTTTCCCCTTCCTTTTTTTTAAGGTGTTCCAACACCTAGTTTTGTACTCATTTCAGGGCATGTGAACTTCACAGAAATATGATACTTATTTCCAAGTTCGAAAAAGGCTTCTGTTTTTAAAGTCTCACTTATCCCAAATAAATCTGTCCCATCCTCACTTTATTTACCTTGAAAGAAGTAGAGCTGCATGCTTCTGATAGAGTTTCAACCTGCAGTTTCTGAGAGTAATGGTATTTCATGTCTCTGCCCAAGGCTTAAAATGCATGGAGATAATTAAGTCAATTAAGTGCCACTGATTCTGATTCATAAACAATTTTTATCTCCTTTATAGTTATTTTTTCTTTATATCAGATGGACAACCATATAAAAAAATGGCATGCAGTCATTATCTAATTTGCCAACCATAATGTTTGAGATGGGGAATAAATAGTAATCCAGAGTGAAATTTTCATCTTGTCTGATATTGTGACTAAATATTTTAAGCCCATTTTTCTTATGTCTAGACTGAATTTACATTAATAACTTAAAAGAATATTAAACTATTAGGCAATATCTCCTAATGCTAAACATTGGTGCCCACCCTACAATGTAGCACTTCTTATATTCTGGGTATCTACTGGCTATCTCAACAGAGATACATTATCAACAGAGATGACTGCATATAGACCAAAAGACTCGTGTAAGAATTGTCACTGAAGCTCCAAACTGAAAACAACCCAGTCTCCAGCATCAACAGAATGGATAAATTATAGTATATTCACACAACAAAACATTCAACTATGAAAAAGGATGCAGCAGCAAGCATGAATCTCATAGATATAATTATAAGTAGAAGAAACCAGACCCAGAGGAATAAATTCTGTGTTATTCCCTCTACGTGAAGTTTGAGAATAGGCAAAATTTATCTATGGGAATAGAAGTTAGAATGATGTTTCTTGGAGTGGAGATGAGTATTGGCTGGGAAGGGGTAGATGGAAGCCTTCGGGGCTGTTAGAAATGTTCTACATCTTACTCTAGATGGAGGTTACATGACTGTATATATTATAAAAACTCACCAAGCTATAGACTATAGATGCCACTATGTATGTCAATTTAAAAAAAGATAAAAAAGAAAATCCACCTGGAATTAGGGGAGGAAATGAATATTTTAAACACCAGTGTTCATAACTTACCAAGTTTTAGATGTCAAGGCCTTAGTTCTCAGTACAGCATGAACTTAAGACAAATATAACTAGTCAATGAAGAGTTAAACTGGACACTATGAAACAAGGTGTCTGGTAAATGTTTCAGTGACTTATATACCTCATTCAGGAGTGTACAAAGATATGTATCAACAAGGACAAGTCGTTTGGTACACTGGCTAAATATCCATCAGTGGTTATGTCCTATGCCAACCTGTCTCCAGATTGACAAGATAGTGTTAATGCTGCAGCAAGGGAAACAGAAACAAAGACAGGTGCTGATGCTGCCTTAACAATGAGGGCCTATTCTCTCCCATGCACCTGAGAACACCAGTGAACTTGGTCATTGTTCAGCAGCAGAAACCTTGTGGTTTCTCTCATCCTTAGCTCTTTGCCATGTGATCACATTATTTCCTTACGAGGTGATCCTGTCCTGTGTCTCTTGACAACGAAATACTCCAGACCCATAAACTGTGTCATCATGACTGACCAACCAGAGGTCATCATTCCTCACTCCCCCTTTTATCCCAAGCTGTCTGCTCTTATTGTTCATGTACCAAAAAAAAAAAAAAAAGAATGAAAGGGTGAAAAAGAGAGCAACCCAAGCCCAGTAACAAGCAGCACAAAAGATTCACTTGTGAAGGGCAAAGATTAACAGGATTAATAGCTCTAGGGGTTTGGGGAAAGCCTGTCTGATTCAGAGAACCAACAGGGAAAAGTTGAGTGCAGACAAATTGCTTGCTCCAAAGGGAATACTGTGTAGGAGGGTATGGAAATAACTCTGTTCTGAGAGCCTGTTTTACTTTCTGTGGTGTTTCACCAACATGAGATTCAAGAACAGCCAGAGTGGCAGAATAATACACCTGTGATAAAAAGCAGCTGTCTCCTTTTCTCCAGACATTTATAGCTTAGCTCCAATTCAGAACCATGTATGGTAAAGCCTCAATTAGTCAGGCTTTTCAGTTAAGTCTTTATCAAATGGATTTTCATGTTATATTTTCATCTAAATGGGGAGGAAGAAAAAATTGACAGGCTACACATTCTCCTCAGCTACGATTCAAGTGTGAACATTTTATGAGACTTTTTCCCCAAAATGTGACCTAGAGGGAGTGATCCTCTAGGATCTAGATGAATAAAGTCATCTTTCATAAGCAGGCTATGAACAAGGTCCTCATTAAGGCTTCCTAAATTAATGCTTTGGAAAAATGCTTAATCGCTAGGGTTAATGTAAGGGTTTGCTGATTAATGTTTAGATATTTTAATATTTCCACTAACACAGCCCTGTGGATAATAAAGAAGAGATGATTATTTTTTTAAGATTTTTATTTATTTGACAGAGAAAGAGATTACAAGTAGGCAGATAGGCAGGCAGAGAGAGAGGGGGAAGCAGGCCCTCTGCTGTGCGGAGAGCCCAATTCAGGACTCGATCCCAGGATTCTGAGATCGTGACCTGAGCCAAAGGCAGAGGCTTAATCCACTGAGCCACCCAGGTGCCCCAAGATGATTATTTTTTACTTTTGTTGTTTTTCTTAAAATACTAAATGAACAGAATTGCATGGAAATAATAACACATAAAATGAGAATAAATGGTCAAGTGGTCTTGTCAAACTAGTTTGGGGGTAGAAAACCTTCCAAAGCTAAATCTTTTCATTATATTTCTCCAAATAAATTATTTTCATAAATAAACATGGTTATACTTCCTGGCATAATCAAAACAATACATTCAAGGCAGAGGGAAATTTTTTATTTTTGCTGGTCCCACTTAGAATTACCATTTGGCCCTAGAGAAAAGTGATTTTCAAACTTTGGTGTGAATTAGAATAACTAGAAATGCTTATGAAAAGTATAGATGAGGGCGCNGCGCCTGGGTGGCTCAGATGGTTAAGCATCTGCCTTTGGCTCAGGTCATGATCTCCAGGTCCTGGGATTAAGCCCCATGTCAGGCTTGTGTTGGGCTCCCAGCTCAGCAGGGAATCTGCTTCTCCCTCTCCCTCTGCCTTTCTCCCTGCTTGTGCACGCACTCTCTCTTTCCCCTCTCCCCACCCCAGTCTCCATCTCTCTCTCAAATGAATAAATAAAATCTTTTAAAAAAATAAAGAAAGGTATAGACATCAAGGGCCTCAGTATTTTGAATCAGCAGTCCCAGGAGGGCCTTGGAAATTGCATATCTACGAAACATTCCAGGTGAATTCTGATGCAGAAGGCTCAGAGACTGCACTGAGAGACTGTAACTCATTCTCACGTTCCACCAGTACCGAATGAAGACTCAGTCCTAATGTCATTGATTTTAACACTCCCAAAGTTAAGACGGAAGTTTGAAAACTGCAAGACATTTAAACCTCGTCCCATTATTTCTAACACTAAGCTAAAGAATGTTCCAGTGCAGAAATAAGAACATGCTCATCTTGTCATCAGAAGGCCACTCACATAAATCACCCACCATCCTGCCTGCTGCATAGAGTCAATGCACACCTCACCCCAGATCCCATTTAGTGACTATCTAATTGAGAACAAGAAAGTTAGTTAATTACACAGGGATAGTGAAAGGGTTTGAGAATTATCAAGAAAAGCTAAGAACCTATTTTCTTCAGTGTACTTTGCCCCAGTGTCAGAAACACCCCACAAAACTCACGTTTAACAGAAGTAGAAAATGAGACAGGGCACCATCATTTTTAGAATATTCCATCTTTGCAACAAAAAACGGGTTTCTAGAATTCATCTTTGCTTTATACCAAAGAAGGCCAATTCCACAGTGAGTGCTCTCAAGATAGGAATGTGAACCTATGGTCCAGGAAAGAACCCCATTTCAGCAGGAGCCTTATCAGGGTTTCAGGTAAATGGTACTGAACTGAATGCAGTGGTTTTGGTGGGGGGGGGGCTTTCTGTTGTTATTTATTTATTTTTTTTTTATTTTTTACTTTGGCTCTCCTACTTGTCCTGTGCAAATTGTTCCAACAGCCTTCCCCAGTGAAAGGACATCAGAAACAGGAGCTGTCTACAGGGGAGGAAGAGTGAAGTGTTGATATGCTGATCCACAGGGCACAAAAGCCCACTGACAGATGGGAAGAAAGAAAGGAGAGTGCCAAGAGGATCAAACACAAATGGATTTTATAAGCAGTAAAGGCAGTAACAAGTCCCTCTGGAAAGAGGCCACCACGTGCTAATAGGTGCCATCTGATGTCTTAGAGGGTACAGACAGACAAGCTGAGGGGTAAACAAAATGCCCAGAACACATCTGAGTAAACAGCAGAGATGATGGTCATGTGAACAGCCAAGTGCACGTGCTGCCAGCACGTCTGTTGGGCCTCTGAAGGTCAGAGTCTGAATGCTTAAGAGGGTTATGCAGATTTCAACATACGCTCTTATCCTGGGGATCTGGAAGGCAATTATAAAGTCATCTTTCATGAGCAGGCTATCCCACAAACATTACTCGGCTGCTATTACTCCTGACAGTTGGGGCAAAGTCTGGTTCGAAAATAGCCCATTTGTCAGTTTCCTCTGCTCCTGCTATTGTGAAAGAGAGAGAATTAGAAGGCACTGCTGGGACACCAGCTGACTCACTTTGAAATTGTGGCATTGCTTTGTCAGAGGAAAGAGGGGACTTAAGGCTCCAGGAGCCAAGGAAAGGACAGTGGGTTGTACAAAAGAAAATGCCCACTTTGGGAAAGCTGTCTGCGGGATTCCCTGAAATGAGCTGCACACTGGAGCTACCCAACTACTTCAGCGATCTTAACGATGCATAGCTGCCTCTTTCTGTCCTGCACATGCACTTTTCTTACACTCTAGTAGGTAGAGTGATGGGAAACAAATAAACAAAACAGGAATTCACACAATGGTCCTCGGGAGAAGCACAATAGCCATTGACAGGTGCTCCAGGAGTCTTCACATGGCCTGTTACAAGAACACCATGTGCCTTACTGGCAACTTACTCAACGGCCTCTGAATCACTCCCCATAAAGAAGCTCGAACATACCTTTCTCCTTTTAGACGAGGAGAGCCCAGCCCAGAAATGCACACAGGTAACCGAACATAGATAAACAACTGCCTTTCTAAGAGACAGCAACTCTACACTAAAACATCATGACAGCCCCATAGCAGCAGCAATTGGAAGGGCTTCAAATCCTTAAAGCAGCTCCTTGAAAGGTCTGTGTTTCCTCTCCTGATCTACTGATCTTTGGAGGAGACCTTCAAGTCAAGCCTTCACTTCTGGAACAGTTCGCTGGGGACCCTTGAAGACTCATCAGGTCATAGGGAAAATACTGCGGTGGTAAAAGACATTGTGCAAAAAATATGTCAGTGTAATTACCATACAGGCCAGGACAAATGTGCCTAATTGATAGGCTGAGATTTATATACAAATATACATATATATATATATATATATATATATACATTTATATACATCTATATATACTATCTCATTCAGAGAATGACACCAGCTTCCTCTGACATAATTAAGTGTAGAGATGGCTCCTACTTTAAATATATTTACATGTATGTCTATATACATTTATAAGGTGTGGCAGTATAAACACACAACATATTTTAATTATATACAATATAACATTTACATGTCTGTGTTAGTATGAACCACATGAAATTGCCATCTTTGGAAATAAAAAATACTTTAGTTAGGGGACCTGGGTGGCGCAGTCAGTTAAGCATCCAACTCTTAGTTTCAGCTCAGGTTGTGATCTCAGGGTCATGGGATCAAACCCTGTGTGGGGTCCCATGCTCAGCATGGAGTTGGCTTGAGATTCTCCCTCCTTCTCCCAGTTCTCCCCACCCCCCATGCACTCTCTCTCTGTCAAATGATCTTTAAAAAATACATTTTAGTTGATCATCAGCAATTCCCTATGGCTCAATCAATATATACACATGTATCATTAAGCCACTGTGTTTCATCTCCAAGTTCACCTTCTCAAAAATAACTTGGATGTTAGGGCTGGGACTATGCAAACTGTAATTTGGTGCTGCTCTCTGCTAGACGGGGAAGTTAAGCAGCACTACGGAGGGAGAAAGTCTTGCCTCTTTTTGTTGTTGGCCTCGTGTGCCAGTGAGCATACTTACTTCCAGGCTTGCTTCTTCACCTGTTACTGGCTTTTGAGGCCAGCCTCCAATTCCATGGTTATGCACAGTATTTATCTTTGACCCACACTCCAAGAACTAGTCTCATTGCATTCCCTTAGATTCCGCTTTGCAGGGTCTCTCCTCAAGCTTCTCAGAACCCCAGCTTCTTCTCTTTGTTCCTGTAGCCTAAAAGGTAGTAACTGCTTACAATATCAGTTCTTTCTTTAGCAAATTCTAGTCTTTCGATACCTGTTTAATAAATCCCATATATTAAAACTTCTCTGAAAACTACTAGCGTGGTTTTTGCTTTGCCAACTGCACCTTGAGTGATACAGTGTGTATATACTTAAAATGTCTACTTTCTGTACGTATGCTTATTTTATATATGTGGGAAGGAACACAGGGACAGAGAAATAGAAAAGCTTAAAATTACAAGGATGCCACACACATTTTAATATACTTAGACAATACTGGTTATTGGAATTATGTATTTCCTCAAGCCTTAATCTCCCCTAAGCCCACTGAGAATGCAACTAAGTGGTAAGAAAACCATGTGTAGGGGCGCCTGGGTGGCTCAGTCGGTTAAGCCGCTGCCTTCGGCTCAGGTCATGATCCCAGAGTCCTGGGATCAAGTCCCACATAGAACTGCCTGCTCGGAGGAGAGCCTGCTTCTCTCTCTCCCTCTGCCTGTCGCTCTGCCTACTTGTGCTCTCTATCTCTCTGTCAAATAAATAAATAAAACCTTAAAAAAAAAAAAGAAAAGAAAACCATGTGTAGCCTTACACCAACACAGTTTAAAAGTCATCAGGCTGGTAACCCACCAAACCAGAAAGATTCTGATGACAAATAGTGAAAAATGATGAGTCCATTTTTTTGTCTATGGGTCATCTGAAAAAGTGGATTTGATGGCTGATTCATTCTGATTCTTTAACTGTATATTTTTTTTACGTCCCCCAGTTTTGACACAAATGGCTTTCTAAGATGCCCACTCATTAATGGGGCTGTCATCTGCAACATTATGCTCTGCTGCGTTGTCTGTCCTTCCTTCAGATTACATGGGAGAGAGAAGTTCACTTTAACATGGCTGTCTACACTGGCTCTCACTCCTTGTGACCATTATCAAGGGCCTCAAATTTCCACAATGTAAGGAGGCCTTTGGTGTGGTCAACCTTTCTGTTCCTAATTTTAACATGCAGACCACTCAGAGTTTTTAAAAAGACCCAAGAAAAGCACATGGTTTCCATCTAGCCACTCCTGACCTCGGATCCATTTCAAAGAAATATTTCATATTACACGTATCATGTTGGGTAGAAGGGAAATTTTCTAATCAAAACATTTTGCCATTTCCTCTTAAGTTTGCATGTTCACAAATAAGCATAGTGTTTTATATCATATATGCAATGACATGTACAACTAGTCCTCCTTCAGTAACTAAGACTTACGCATAGCAAGTATGCAAGCACACATGCACTCACACACAACACACTATAGTCTCCCAAACATGCAAAATCAATTTGAAAGCATTAAATAACCTCAGGGTTTTTTTTAATGAACATATAAAATTTTTTTCTAATGCCAAAATCACCTCTTAATAATGAAAGTTATCGACACTGAACAAATATTTAGTTGAGTTAGATATCCCACCATCCTCAGCTCTGCAGTGAGCAGTCGATCAGCAGTCTGCCTGGCACATCAGAGGTACATCTAGGATTCTATGCCCTGAGGACTTCCAATGACATCCTCAGAAGATGCCTTCTGCCCACCTGGAAGGCACCTGAAGTTCCCACAGTTTTCCTACACGTGATAGCACAAGCACCTCTCAGCCTGCCGGTGCAAGACCTTGAAAGTGACAAATTAACTTCTTTGCCCCTTGGTTGTGCAACTGAGAGGGTCCCCAGCAAGACTGAACTCCACTGCCCAGCCTAACCATCCATTCATAAACATGTCCTTTATTGGCTCCCCGTCTTACTCCCCAACTCCCACACCATCCTTCCTGGGATTACCTCCTAAATAAATATTTGGACCCAAATTCTTGTCTCAGAATCTACTTTTGGAAAACTCAAACTGAGACATCCACTTAACCTTTGAGCACGGCCCCTGGCCCAGTCACTGCAGCATCGTACACTAACTGTTGGTTCTCCTCCGGGTAGGACACAGCAAAATCCTGAAGGTGTCCTCTCTTTCCTGAGAGGATAATTTCTCAACTTCCTTACAATTAATTCCTTCGTATTTTGTGTGAAGGAGATTAGGGTTCTAGTGCATTCCTTGCCTAAAAGTCCTGGATGTGTAACATACAACATGATGACTACAGTTAATTAACACTATATTATATATTTGAAAGTTGCCAAAAGAAATCTTAAAAGTTCTCTCACAAGAAATAAAAATTGTAACTGTGTGAGGTGATTGCTGTTAACTAATGTTACCATGGTAACCATCTTACAGTCTATGAAATATTGTACACTTCAAACTTAAAGTTATATGTAAATTGTGTCTCAATAAAACTGGGGAAAAATTTAAAATTAAATGCATAGCTATAACAATGAAGAAAGAAATAGGTGGCGATAGCCAGTGTAGGAACATTTGCTTCCCTACCGTACTGAGAATCAAATATAAAGACTGCAGTCCCTGCCCAGGGAAAATGCCCATGTGAAAGATGGAAGCTTGATACCATCGTTCTCATAAAATGAACAGAACACTCACAAAAAATAGGTGGTATACACACAGCACTCAAGTAACTGTATGTGTTAACCAGACTTTGACCTACTTTCTTTATTTCCCAATTGTGGAATAAAGTAGTAGAGCTAGGGTTCAGACAGTGTCAATACATCTACTTTGTACCCAGGCTCATTAAACTACTACATAAGGAATGACAGTAGGTACTCATAATCTCAATCTGGAACAGACTGAAGGCCTCTATCTCTTACTGGTATTCAGATATATTTCCTAGAAGAGCTACAGACTTAAAGTGTCATTTTTTTTGTCACCTCCAAATATATCAAAGAGTGTCAGGGTCCTCCTGTTTCCTTGGCAGGTGACAGTTAACATCTGCTTCTCACAAGACCAATTTTAAACTTTATCTTCTGGGATCATTCTTATCTGTGTGGCCAAGCTGGTGCTGTGCTCTCAAGAAGGTGAATTTGACAATGTGCTACCCAGCTGTGATAATGAAGCCAAGTCAATGGGATAGGCTTTGGGGAGGAGTTTCTCAATGCTGAGCACACAGAAGAAAATCTCAGTTACCCAAATTTCGCTCAAGGCTCACACTGGAGAATTTCGGGGTGTGCGGCTGACCCTGTGATTTTCAGATTTTGAGAACTCTCCATGGGATATACTCCACGCATCCCAACTTTCATGTATAGCAGGGAACTAAGGAAAACAAGACCATTTAACTGCACTGCACTCTTGATTCCCATACAAACTATTCGGAAAAATCGTTGCCTCTATCCCTCGGATTCTTTATACCTAAAATGAATATAACACGATCCACCCTACCTACCCCACAGGAAGAACTTACATAACTTTGTTTAAAAAAAAGGAAAAAATTACTGTTTGGGGCACAAGAATCCTGTGGTGCATAAATGCCCAACAGCTTAAATAAAACACTGTTAGAGGCCCTTCTCCAAAGAACAAACATTTATGAAAAAAGAAAAAGATAAAGAAAGGAAGAGAGGGAGGGAAGGAGAAACACAAGTTAGAATAAGAATAATAATATCAGGGCGCCTGGGTGGCTCAGTGGGTTAAAGCCTCTGCCTTCGGCTCAGGTCACGATCCCAGGGTCCTGGGATCGAGGCCCGCATCGGGCTCTCTGCTTGGCAGGGATCCTGCTTCCTCCTCTCTCCTCTCTCTCTGCCTGCCTCTCTGCCTACTTGTAATCTCTCTCTGTGTGTCAAATAAATAAATAAAATCTTTAAGAAAAAAAAAAGAATAATAATATCAAATGTATTTTGTTTATGAGAGTGAAAAGATCACACACGAAGTTTTAAAAAAAATTTTTTCTGGGGGCTCCTGGGTGACTCGGTTGGATGTCCAACTCTTGGTTTTGGCTCAGGTCGTGATCTCCTGGGTTGTGGGATCAAGCCCTATGTTGGGCTCCACAATCCACAGGGAGTGTGTTTGAAGATTCTGCCCCTCTCCCCATGAATGCATGCTCTCTCTCTCTCTCTCTCTCTTTCTCAATAAATAAATCTTTTTAAAAATTTTCTTCTGTAATTAGGAAATAAGTGGATTTTTTTAAAACTCGATGAAATAAAAATAGAATAATGGACACAATGTTATAGTGTACTTAGAAACATGAAAAACACCACAAACAATATCACATCACACTGTAAAACTGATACTGTTTGACATTTTCTGGTGCTTCTATTTAATTTGTTCTCAGGAAACTCCAGAGGCGCCAGCTTCTACTAAAAGTGCTTGCCCTTTTAAGGGCTACCTGAACACTTAAACTTTGGGGCCAGCCCTAGATTATCCACCCAAGCACCATGTGTGATAATCCTATGGTTCCCTTAAAATAATTCAATGGGCTATGAATAACTAGTTAAACAACTTCTTTGTAACCAAAAATCTTAGGGGAAACTCAGGCTACAAAACTAAACTACTTTTATTTATTGTAAACTTTCAACACATTTTCAGATGATAGATAACATGATTCTCCATGAGAGAATACAACAGAAACTTTTTTTGAAGGGCAGGTCCCAAGATTAGTCCACCATTAAACACACTGTATGGAACTCCCTGTGAGTCAACAGCTTGTCTATTCATCTTTGGACCACTCCACTAGCACTGCTGTAGCTCTGAACTGAAACTAAATAAATTGGAATGACATGGAGCAGAGTGGACTGGAATCAAAATGAATGAAGAGTAGAATGCCTGAGAACACTGGTATCTTGCCAGAAGAATACAACAGAGCCCTATATATAATCTAGGTTCAGCTTCTAGAACAATCTATACACAAAATTGTATCTGTTCCCTGTCCTCATTATCAAAGAAGGCTCTATCCTCCAGCTGAGCAGACGTTAGGTAAACATATTCACTAATGTAGCAAGATAATCAACAAGAATGTGTGCTAGATAACCAACAGCCAGATACTGCTAGAATCAAGGAAGCCTTCAGAGATCTGCTTCCATAAAAAACATGGAGACTTAGCCTTGCTTTGTCCCCAGTTTCTCCGGATTTTCCTTAGTCTCCAGAGTGTTGCAATCCTGTGCCAATCCCCATAACCCTACAACTCCTCAGGAAAACAGATCTGAGCAATTCTGATTTGAGCAATTCTGTTTCCAAAGCCCTGAAAATAGACAACTTACTAGAACCCAAGAATCAAGGCTGTTCTACAAGAATCCATTATTGTATCTAGCTGCATCCTCCAAGTTCAAAAAGTCTTTTTAAGCAGTTCCTTCTTGCTTATAAAAAACAAAAACAAAAACAAACAAACCAAACCTCTCCCGCCCCATCCCATGCCCCAGCACAGTACCTGCCACATGCCTGGTTACTCAGAAGATAGCTGAAATTCCACTGCCCTGGGATCTAGCGGATGGAATTCCACTGAGATTCTATGGTCCCTAACTGTAATCAGTTCTGGTCACTGAGCTTTATTCCTTTCTGTTCAACCACTTCCCATTACATTCCCTAATAAAGAGAGCTTTCCCTAGACCCCATATCTGAGTCTCAGAGTTGACTGGTTTCTCCTGCCTTTTACCATCCTCCAACACTCCTACAGATATAGTTCTATCCACACACTTCATCTAGTTCCTGTGGAAGGTAGTGTAGTCCTATCACATTTCCTTATTCTGAGCTCTACCTTCTGAGACCTCAAGATTTCCTCTTGCCAGATGTCCCTGATTCTCATTGATCATCAATTTTCTTGGACCCACTAGTGCTTCCAGGTGCTGGTGAAACCTGCCCCCATATAGTCTCCTGAGGCTGCTGCTCAGCCTACACTCAAGCCTTAGCCTACTGCACTTTTGATTAAGCCTTGCTTTTAATGCCTCTGACTACACTCTGGGCATATGTGCACCAAAACAGAAGGCTTTGAAATGGAAGACAATCCCAGATTCTAGAAAATCCAGGTTATATTCTATATGTGCACAATTTCTAAAGTAGTCAATTCTTTAGTCGGAGACACACCCACCAATTAGCCAATAGGTTCCAGCTCCAGACTACTTGATTTCACAACAAGAAGGGCTTTTCAGGGGAATAATTGATATGCACATGGTCAAGCACTCTTTGTTGAGATCTGAATTTCAAGGATGAAATGTATCTCTTGGCTTGCTTAGAAGTCTCCATGTCTCTAACTGTGCTCCTAGCTTGGAAGCTGTTGGGTCCTAGGATCAGCAGAGAATTCTTGATGCATGATGCTTCCATGGGAAGTACTATCCGAATAACAGAAGGCCAACACATCTGATGGGCACACTGCCCACTGGGCCATCTTGTCTGCCAACACTCCTACATATATTAAGGTTCTTTTGTGAGATAAAGAGGTTGGACACCTGGATCCTTCCAAAAACAAAACAAAATTAAAGCTGTAATTACCTGTCTGCCCTGTGCAAGGCAATCTACCCTGCCGTCCTTTTGGTTTTACTGGTGACAAGCAGATGTCACCCAGAGCAATTTGGAAACCTGAGCAAAGAAAATCCAGATAAGATTCAAAAGTAGAACTTAATCCAAAAGTACAACCTACTTGCCAGACAGTGAATATAGGAACTAATAGACAGGGAACTAGAAATAAGTAAAGAGGCTCATTATAAAGACTCTGCCAAGCCCCACCTTTTCAGCACTCTCTCCTCCTACCTGAGGCTGATCAGGCTGAAGCTAGTCCTGCCCGTCATGGGAATTTAAGGTACTCTATAAACTCCTGGAATTAAATTTCAGATAAAATTTGCTGCTCTAAGTTCAACAATTAGATCTTCTGTTTTGTTCCTAAAACCAAGCCATCATCCTGGTCCCTACCTTGAAGCCTATGCTGGATTTCTCTGTTTTGCTCATAACAGAGACTTAAAGCCAAAATTATTTCTGTGGGGAGCTCTCAGAGAAGTACTGCTACCTCTCTTGATGGGAGCTGATATTTTGCCTGCTTGTAACCCCATATAATGACCTCTTTGTCAACCTACCTCTTGATGAGATATACCCTATATCTCTTGACATTTCACTGACATTAACCACAGAACGATCAGTTATTGCCCATTCTCTGGACATTGTGCTGGCTATGGCTAATGGCCCCATCACCAACATCTGAGTCTGCTCCCAAAGGTTCCCCAATTCCTGGTTCAACCTTCTTCCAGACTGCCCCTTCTATTTTCAGCAACACTAAATAGTTTCCGTCTTTCTGACATACTCCATTCTGCCTTGCACTCAAGGGAGTTGTTTACAAGGCCATCTTGTCCATTTTCTTTTAAGTTCCTTGAAAGAAGAGCCCAAATCTTATTCTTCATTAAGTTACACAGTGTTTTAAATGTTTGGTTGGTTGGTTGGTTTTTTTTACATGGTAGATACTTAATAAGTGTGTGTTGAATAACTGAATGAAAACATGAATTAGAACCTCTCCTCTCTATCAAAAAGAGGTATCTAGCTGTGTCTTCTGGTATGACCCAGAAAACTGTCAACTATGAAACAGATGCAGCAATACACATATACATATAGGTAAGGGGTCATTAACTTTAGCTCAAGTAAACTATGAGATGCAGGTCATCATCAACGACCTAGAACCACAGCCAATTTTCTAAAGAAACATAGTAAGTTCAAACATACTCTGGAAAGAAAGAAAATGATGAGTGCTAACTTGTTCAATGAAAGGATTGAGCTAGAATAAACATTCCCAAATTGCTCTACGACTCACTACAGAGGCTCATATGAGGTCCATCAGGGCTGGACAGAAACAAGGAAAGGGAGAGGGTGCATGGGAAAAGAAAGTGAAGAGGAAAGGGAGAACATGCTAGAAGGTTATGACCCCATCCCTACCTCAGCAGAAGCTGATTTAATCTTCTCACTTTTTTTAACATTTTTTTTAAAGATTTTATTTATTCATTTGACACAGAGAGAGAGAGATTACAAGTAGGCAGAGAGGCAGGCAGAGAGAGAGGAGGAAGCAGGCTCCCTGCTGTGCAGAGAGCCCGATGTGGGCCTCGATCCCAGGACCCTGGGATCATGACCTGAGCCGAAGGCAGCAGCTTTAACCCACTGAGCCACCCAGGCGCCCTAATCTTCTCACTTTTAAAATATTAGCCTTCCTTATAAACTTTCTTTTGAGAACTGTGTTCTGATTCTAAAAATGCATGAAACCCACTGAGATTAATGATCATTCAGGCCTTGCAATTCAATTTTAACCACTTACAATATCTCACTTTAATTGCTTTTATTTTGGGTCCTAAAAAAGTATTTTGCACAATTTTTAGAAGATTGATGTTTCAATCTCCATACTCATAGCAATTTAAATATGCCCAGTCTGTCTGACTGGATCACTGAATATAGATATTAGGTACATGGTGGATACTGACTGATTAAATAACATAAAAGCTTCTGTTACATGGATCCTGCATTGCAAAATGCCAAACATGGGTTTTCAGTTACCCTGACTATGGGTAAATGGACTGATGCTCCTTGTTGGGCATCATAAGTATTTTTGCATCACAAGTCTTCAGTTACCTGTCTGCATCTGAACTCTTTCCAGCCCCTTCAGTCTTGCACCATTGTTAAGAGACTTGTTTCAATCTTGGCATTCTTTGGCAGAGCAGTTCACCTAAATTATACTCCAGTAAACAGCATTTCCCTAAAGATTAGTAACGTTGAGCATGTTTTCATACACCTAATGGCCATGTGTTATGTCTTTTGAGAAATATCTATTCAGGCCCATGGCCAGTTTTTTAAGGGGGTTATTTGTTTTCTTGCTATAGATGAGTTCCTTACATATTTTGGCCATTACCAGATGTACTGTTTTGCAAATATTTTCTCCCATTCTGTGGGTGTCTCTTCACTCTGTTTATTGTTTTCTTTGCTGTCCTGAAGCTTTTTAGTTTGATGCAATCCCATTTGTCTATTTTTGCTTCTGCTTTCTGTACTTTTCAGGGTCATAGTCAAGAAATCATTGCCCAGGCAAACGTCAAGGAGTTTCTCCTTGTTTCTTTCTAGTAGTTTTACAGTTTCTGGTTTTAACCCTTTTGTACATTTTGAGTTAATTTTGTATATGGTGTGAGGCAGGAGTGTAATTTCTTTCTTCTGCATGCGGATGTCCAGTTTTCCCAACACCATTTATTAAAGAGACTATCATTTCCCCTTTGTGTGTTCTGACCACCTCTGTGAAAGGTCCACTGAATGGTAATGTGTGGATTTATTTCTGTTTTATTATTCTGTATTATTAGTCTATTCTGTTTTATTAGTCTGTTCATCTGTTTTTAGGCCAGTACCATACTATTTCAATTACTGTAGCTTTGTAGTATATTTTGAAATCAAGTGGTATTATACCTTCAGTTTTGTTCTTCTTGCTCAAGATTGTGGGGGCTATTTAGTTCCACATGAATTTTAGAATTCTTTTTCTATTTGTGAAAAATGCCATTATAATTTTGATAATGGGGATTGCACTGAATCTGTACATTGCTTTGAGTAGTATAGAGATTTTAACAATATTAGTTTTTCCAGTCAAAGAACACAGAATATCTTTTATTTGTGTAGTCAATTGCTTTCATCAATGTTCTATAGTATTCAGTGTGCAGATATTTAACCACTGTGGTTAAATCTATTCCCAAGTGTCTTTTGTTATTGTAAATTGTATTGTTTTCTTAATTTATTTTGTATAATTTATTGTTACTGTATAGAAATGCAACTGATTTCTTTGTTGATTTTGTATCCCGCGACTTTACTAAATTTATTTTATTAGATGGTTTCAGCTGTGAATTCTACCAAATATTTAAAGAAGAATACCAAATTACTCCTTCCTTCACCAAAGCTAGACAAAGACACAAAAAAATTACAAGTCAATATTTCTACTGAACATAGGTGCAAAGATCCTCAACAGAATACTAGAAAACTGAATTCAACATCGAGAGGATCATAGACCATGATCAAGTGGGATTTATTCCTAGGATGCAAGGATGGCTCAATATGCACAGAACAATCAATCTGATGCACCACATTAACAGAATGAAGTATGAAAATCACAGGATCACGTCAAGAGATATAGGAAATCCAACATCCTTACAGGTTAAAAAAAATCAACCAATTAGTTATGGAAGGAATACAGCTCAACTTTTCCTTTAAGGTCAGAAACAAAACAAGTGTGTCCACTCTCACCACTTCTATTCAACATAGTACTAGAAGTCCCAGCCACAGCAATCAGGCAAGAATAAAAAATAAAGGAATCCAATCAGAAAGGAAGAAATTGTTTGTTTGCAGATGACATGGTTGAATATACAGGAAAGTCTAACACCACCACCACCTAAAATCTGTTAGAATAATAAAGTTAGTAAAGTTGTAGAACAGAAAATCAACTTTCATATTTTTAAATAACCAGTAGGAACTACAACTGACAGAATTGATAACATTTGCTCTAAAGAGCCAAAATGAAGAATGCCAAATGGTATGTCCTGTGTCTGAGAAAAGAGATGGAATGGTTGTAGCCTACAGACTCCAGGTGACTAAGGAACATTAGGGGGTGCCAGGATACCACAATAATTAAGCACTGAAGTTCTCAAACTCATGAAAAAACTGCATTCAAATTTTGCTATCACCACCTAGTAGCTGTCTTTGGGCAAGTTATTAACCTTTCTGATATAGCACTTGTCCAATACCTGGTATTTGGTAATCTCTCAACAAATGTCTATGAAGTTGACCTTAACAAAAGTAGTTGCCCCTTTCCCCATCTTCCTAAAATATACGTCATTAGGTTCTCCGTTAAATGGGAAAATTGAAGGATTCTATGGAAGTGAAAATATTACTTGACAAGGTTAAAATACTTTGCCTTTCATTATCAGAATGTAATGCTTTATGGTAAATAAAGATGTACAAGAATATCAGGCATCTAAGAGGAAAGATATAAAAAGTAGAAAGAGGCATGGAAAGTAAACTTCATTCATTACACAATTTTTCCTCAAATGAGCCACTTCTCACATAAGGCCCCACCAAACAGCCAATAAAAACTCGGTTCCAGACAAATGAAAGAGAAACAGAAGATATGTGTTTCTAAGTTTACAAACAAAAGCTTGATGCAGCTCCAGATTTGGAGGTCATTTATACTTCTAATAGCGTTTTAACATTTTCCTTAGCCTGTTTCTTTTCTCTAGTTCAAGGAAATGCAGAATGAAAATAAAATTTAGTGAAATTTTAAAACACTGTGCTAAATGAAGTAAAACAGTCACAAAGGACATATACTGCTTGGCTGGTGTTAAGGGAAAAGGGAGTTGTGAGGTGGGGCAGTGTGTGAAAGCTACAAGGTGCAGGGTTTCTTTCTGAGGTGATGAAAAAAATTTTTAAATTGACTGTAATAACAGATGTACAACCTTAAATATGTTAAAAGTCATTAAACTGCATACTTTAAGTGAGTGAACTGTACAGTAGGTATATTATATCTCAATAAAACAGTTTTAAAAATTCAGTTAGTTTTACTTCATGTATATTCTCTCTGGAGAAAGATTCTAAAAGTTATGGGAAATGACTCAAGCACATTGTTTCCTATAGTATTTTTTTTATATTCTCCTTCCTCAAGCAGAGAGTTTATGTAAATGTGGAAGCAAGAGGCATATCATTCAAGAAATATTTTTCCCTGCAAGCATGGCGCTTTCAATGCAGAAGTGTAGACAGATATTAAGAAAATAAGCACTCAAAAATGTGAGTACAATATTATGTTGAGTGATCTTGACACAAATGAATTATTGGGCATTTGGCCAACTCTGCCTCTTCATACTGAATTTCCACTCTATTTATGCCTCTGTGGCCACCCTTGCCATGTTTTGTCTTTGAGACTGTAAGTGCTTTGAGGGCAGAAACTGTGCTTTATCCATCCCTGGATATAGTTTTCAGAACAGTGAAATGTACATACTAGATTTTTTTTATATTATTGACTAAATAACCACATTTTAAAAATCTCTCGTTACTGAGAAATACATAGACTTTGGTTGAAAATAGTGAAAAGGTCTGCCTTAAACAACTGCATTCCTCAACTAAAACAGAAAATATGTACTTCTTCATCAATATGCCACTTAAAAATTTTTTTTGCTAGCTGTTACTATTGCAGGTGTCTATGACTTCTGGAATGTTCTTTTTCCTCTCCATATAAGTAGACTTAAATCATTGCTGCATTTAGAATCTGATTTTTTTCCCTCAGGAGGCAAACTCAGGCAATGCTTCTCAAACTTTAATGTGCATATGAATCACATGAGGATCTTTTTATAAAGCAAGTTCTGATTCAGTGGATCTGGGTGGGGCCTGGGAATCTGTGTCTCTAAGGAGCTCCCAAGGCAATGCTGATACAGCTGGCCAGAGACCACCCTTTATATAGCAAGGCTATGGCATATGGAGTCAACAGAGGATCTCGGATGGTGCTTTCATTACAAAGGATTCCTTTCTTTTATTAGACTATCAAAGTAGACTTGAGTCTCTAAAATAGAGGCTGGAAAATAGTGACCAAAATGTTTAATCCAGCTACAGGATGGAAATTCCCCCGACCCACAAAGGGCTTTTAAAATATTGCAATAAGTTAGCCACATTAAACATGGGGAAATTTCACAAGAAAATCCAGATTCTTGATTTCTCCTAAAATGTCAGAAACCTTCTTTTCACTGCTCCCATACTCCCACAAGACACCAAAAACATATACACTCTTGTTGTCTACAGTCTCCCCTCTGGACCACTGACCATTGTGGATGTTGGGTTTTTGTGATATTAAGGACATAAGAGCCTGGCTCAAAAGCCCAGTGCCCTCTCTGTTAACAAGTTAACAACAGGAGACAAAATAATGGGATCATTTATATCCCAGGTGTTGGTCAAGCTAATAATAAAACACTGAGTACTGTTACAGAAAACTGGATCTGACGTTTAAATCATTGTTCTTAGAAACGCTTTTTGATACATGACATTCCCCAAGAGAAAACATTCTGAATTTCAAAAGAAGAATAAAGAGAAACACAGTCTTCTGAGAAACAGTAACCTCTAGAAGGATCAAAATGTATTCAAATTCCTCTGGTTCATATACTCCTGGTTGGGAATCTAATTCCTCATACTCTGGGGGCTTTGTCCAACTATGTTGACTTACCCATGGTTTCATTTGATAAATATAAATTCCAGTGTGGTCAGAATCACAGTAAACAAGTTCCTTCTCATATCACTTCCTGTTTTCCCTTTGCTTAGTTTCCCTTGTTCTTTGTTTACACAAGGTTCTGAAATATTCTGACTCTAAGGATGTATTCTATTTCCCTTTCATGGTGGAGCGTCAACCAGAGACATGCTCCATCATCCCTCCTGGTCAGCAAGAGCTTAGGACTACACAAAAAATACCTTCTAAAAGAAAAAAAATACAATAATTTACTTGAATGCTTGAATTAACCAATATGTAGTGATCCCTTACTGTGATCATTAAGCAGCATATACAACATATGTTTCTGTATCTTTTCCCTGCAAAGGAGGACATTGAATAAAAAGCATACTTATGGAATGTTTCATGTAAGGAAAAAATACTGACACCGTCAACCAAGGCAGTAACTGTGACTTCCAGACAATAAGTAGTATTTGACTATAAGTACTTGGGCATTTATTCATGACTATCTGAGATTGGATTTCCTTAAGGAAGGAGAGATGAGGAAAGGATTCAAGTGCAAGTAAATTAGTTGGGAGGTAATCTCAAGAAACACTGCTGGAGGTGAAAAGTAAGTAGGAAAAGGGAAGTAGTGCCTCTGATAGCTAAAAGGGGCAGGGCACCAGCTCTGCAATCATCTAGGCACACACAGATCTCAGACCAACAGGGAATGGATGGACCTCCACCCTGCCACCTGAGAGAAAGGCCCACTGAAATTCCGTTCCCACCATCTGCTGGGTGCCCACATTTCACAGGCACACCACAATCTCCGAAGACAAAGCTTGAGGATCCCTCCCTCTGGACCATGAAATTCTAGAACACAACAGACATTCTCACAACTAGACCTGGGCACCTTTCCCATTGAAAGAAATGGTCTTCTCAGCACAACACAGGTGCAAGCAAAAACCTGGCCATTACTCCCAGAACCCAAGGTATACTAGCAAGTACACAGGCTACAGCTGGTCCTAAGGCACTTGGGCTACCCATTCTGAACTCTGTGCTCCAGGAGTGAGGGCTTAGTCAATTTAGTGCACATCTCCAAGCATGATTTAGGAAAGGAAAGGAAAGGAAAGGAAAGGAAAAAGGAAAAAGGAAAAAGAGGAAAGGAAAGGAAAGGAAAGGAAAGGAAAGGAAAGGAAAAAAGAAAGAACTAAAGAAAAGAAAAGAAAGAAAGAAAGAAAGAAAGAAAGAAAGAAAGAAAGAAAAATAAACACATGAAAACACACACACACACTCACAAAAAGGTCCAGGCACTCACCCACATCCTCCTGGGCAGATATTCNACATGAAAACACACACACACACACACACACACACTCACAAAAAGGTCCAGGCACTCACCCACATCCTCCTGGGCAGATATTCCTCCCAGCGGCGAGTTGATGTCTTGAATTTGTCCCAGGAGACCATCGCTGCCTGTTCCTCTAGCCTTCCTTCCCCTAAAGCACAGCCTCAGCCCGCCGCTCTCTCGGCCAACGTGATGCCAGCACTCTGCAATGGGGAAGCTGGCCCCTTCACCCAAGCCCTTCCATCAGGAAATGTTCTCTTCGAACACCAGGAGGGACTGCCAGCCCGGTGCTAGGGCCTGGTGTTGGCAGAAGGGGAGGCATGTGATTGTGGGGCTTCCGAGGAATGCAAACAGGAGCCTGCAGGTTGTGCTAGGTGGCTTCAGGTGTGTGGGATGTAAGAGTGGATCCTTACGCAGAAGCAGGGAGAAGCTGGACTGGGACGAGCTGCAGGTCTGGGAGGCTCGGAGAATGGCTGTATCAGGTCCCAGGTGCAGCAGCGGGGACCACTCTTCTCGGAGGAAGCTCCGTCGCGCGGGATCTCAGAAGACCTATGTGGGCTGGCCGGGAGTCCTGGGTGCCCTCGGGGTGCAGAGGCACTTTGTACTAGACTCCTCTTTTAAGACTCTAGCTCCTACCTCCCATCAGCCAACCCCTGATTCTCCGGGGCCCCTTGCCTCCGACTCAGAGTCACAGTACACCTGCAGCTCCCCAGGGGCCTGGCCAGGCGCAAGCGAAAGGCCTGCGCGAAATACTGCAGGGACCAAACCGCAGCGACCAGAACCAGGGAGTGGCCTGCGCGTGCGCGAGTTGTGTAGCTAGCGCCTCCTAGAAGCTCAAGGCTGGGGGTTAGCAATGGGAGCTGCTGGCCTGCAACTCCGGGGCGGGGGTCGGGGGCAATCCCTGCCAAACTGCAGGGATTCTACCACCCAAACACACCTTTTCTGAAATCAGAAAATAGTGTGTGGGGCCAGCAGAGGACCTGAATGGGAGCCTGCCTAATAACACCCAGTGCTGCCCATGCCTATCCACAGCCTCCCCTCTTCTGCCCTGACCTTCCTGTCTGCTCTGCAGACAACACTCTACCCTGTCCTCCTCCGTGTCCCAATGAAGAGGACGTCCATTATGGCTTTAGTAGTTCATTCTAGTTCATTGTCGGCTATTGCGGGAACACAGTTTATGTTCCTCCAAAAGCAGAGCCTGAGATAAAAATCCCCTAAACACGAGTAAGGAAATAAGGAGAGTGAAACAGGGAAGAAGGACACACAGATGTAAGGGGCATTCTTGAGGTCACTGCTATGGACAATGGAGGCTTGATTTTGACACTCAGAGTAGGTGCTTAGTAAACACATGTTTAGTGAATGAATGGGCCCACAGAATTGGCAGTGGAGCTAGAAGTTCTTTGAGCTTCCTAATCCAACCCTTTGTTTAAGTTCAGATGTCACATGATGACAAGGGAACAGAAGGGAAGGGGAACCAAATAGAACGCATATTAGTGTCTTTATGGAAAGGGAAACGTAAGTGTGAATGGCATTTGGTGAGCAAGGCTTCTGTCATCTGAGACATGTTAGCAGGTTCCAGCTTATAGGGGTTTATATCAATGAATGTCAAGATGATGAAAAGTAACAGCTATCACAGCTGTTGTTTGTTGAGCCTCCTGCTTAAAAAAGCATCTCCCTTAGGATGTTTCTCAAACATCTTAAATTTATATCCAAAACCAAACTCCTAACTTCTATCCCACACTTCATATACTCTTCCCTCAGTCTTCCCCATCTTAGCAAAAGACTTCTTTGATTTCCCTCCCTCACACACATCAGTCAATCCTACCTTCTGTTCCCTCATTCTATCTCTTTTTTTTTAATTTTATTTTTATTCTTTGCCCAAGGGGTACAGGTCTGTGAATCATCAGGCTTACATCTTTCACAGCATTCACCAAAGCACAAACCCTCCTTCTATAGCTGAAGTCAAACCACTTCTCCCCACTGAGATGCTCAGGTCTCCATTTCAAGACACCATCAACACTAGCCTAGATTTTTGCAATAGCTTTCTGCTATTCTCATCAGATTAATTCTATCCCACCAAGATCACTTTCCTGGAAGCCTTCCCTGACCTGTAGCTTTATGATAATATCCAAGGTCCTGATTCCACCTGGCTGCTTTCAAAAACAAACTCTATTTATAGTGTCACTTGGACCCTCCTTCACTTTACTCCCAGCTCTGGTCCTGGCTTTTTGGCTTCCACTTTGCTCTGAGGTTCACCTCCTAATTCTAGATTTGCACATGCCTTCTGGATGTGTTGACAGAGGCTTGTTTCCTGAAGTGGATCTCTGCCATTTTGGAACATGAAATTTAGCTCATGCTGATTTTCCTGGACCACCATTCCTTAAGTCCCTGACAGTAAACTAGTCCATCTTTACTTCTGTTCTCTGTATACAAACCAGATGCCATCCAGATTAACAAACATCCAGGCACATTCTAATTCTGTAGGGGAAAAGTGCATGAACAGGAATGAGGACCATGATAAAAGTTTTCTTGGGACAAAAAGGATCAAGGGACTTGGTGATAATGCCATTCTCAACTTTAAATGGGAATTCTGGTAGGTCAGGACCCAAGCGTTTGGACACTTAATGACACAGAAGACCTTTCTAGCCACCAGAAATTAATAGAATTATCCATCTTTTTAAGAAAGTCTGCAAAAGAGACTACCAGCACCAAAATTAGGAAATTAAGCACCAACAATCAGAAAACCTTATACCTGTTCCATATTCATGTTCTCAGGGAACTGCCATTACAACATTGCATTGTCTCAGCTGGAAGCACCTAAATATCCTGACATGAGATACTGGGCTCTAAAAGCTAGTAACAGGGCATGAACTTCTACTTTTTGAAATTTTTGCATACAGGTAAAATTAAGAAAGGAATTAAGAAAGGAAGAACTGGGCACCTCATGGTACCCCTAGTCCCGTGTATCATGGAGAGCTGTATTCCAAACTTTTCAATGACCAGCTTCTTTGTAATGACAGAAGAAATTATAAAAATCCTTGCATATTCAAAACCATTTCTCCACTTTTTATATTCAAAATGTGTATAATGGGTACAAAATTCCTGAGTCAAACTTCTTTAAAGATTCTGTAGGCTTCATTTTTCTGAATTATACTCTATTTCTTGTGACTTACCTCTTTATTCATTATTATGTTTGAAAGGCTTATCCATTCGGCTATAAGTAACTATAATTCATTCGTTTTCATGTTCTATAGTATTCCAGTCAAACAGTAGTCCAAGTTTATTTATCTGTTCTACTATTAATAGACATTTGGAATGTTTTTGTTTGGTGGCCAATACAACATGAACAACGCTCCTGTGAACATTCATATTGTCTTCTGGGGTAAATGTGCAAAAGCTTCCCTAGCAGCTGTGCCTAGCAATAGAATGGCTAAGTAGTGTGCCCATTTTGGACTATATTAGATGATGCCAAACTGTTTTCCAAAGTGGGTGTAAGAATTCCAACTCCTGCCAGTACTGTAGGAGAGTTCCTACTGCCCCATTTTTTTTAAACACACTTCTTATTATCTGATATAGGTTTGTGTATTACATGTAATCTAGTCATAACTCATGATTTTCATTAGTATTTCCCTGGTTAATTATGAGGCTTATTTTTGGATTTCCTCTTCTGTGAGGTGCTTAATCAAGTCTTGTGCCCACTTTTCTAATCATTTGTCTTTTTTTTTTTTATTGATTTCTCAGCATCCCTAGTATATTCTGGTATGTTATTTATATTGTACACACAACTTCTCCCACATACTGACTAGTCTTTTGTTCTCTTTAGTTTCTGGTCATTTTGATATAGGCATGTGATATATTCTATGGTAAGTATGGACGGGCTGTCCACCTCTTTTTCCTTCTTCCTGGGAGAAGACCTGGGCTACAGTTTCCCAGACTTCCTTGCCATTAAGTGAGTCATGTGACTAAGTTCTGTCCAGTGTGATGTAAATAGGAGTGATGGGTGCCTTCCTCGGGCTCGACCTATAGAAACCTGCTATATGGACTCTACTGTGCTCTTTTTTTTCCCTTTCTGGTGGCCACATCCAAAGTATCCTTGGAAAGCCACTCGATGAAGAAAGAAGTAAAACTTTCAGTTTATTCTATGGATAAATGTGTAATGGAAAGCTCTCTTGCTGATCCAAACACCATCTCTTCATTGTTTCAAGAAAAGAAATAAACTTATTTATCTCTTAGCAACTAAAATTCACATATTATACAAAATTCTACTTAATTAATGAGTGTAATTTTATCTCATTTTTAAAAAACCTTCCCCAACTAGTAGTAATAAAGATATTCTCCATTTATTATCTCAAAACATTAATGCCTTGCCTTTCATATTTGGATGTTCAGCCCACTCAACTGGAATTTATTTTTGTGAATGGTGCAAAGTTGGAATATTTCTCTTTCTTTTTGTCAATATGGATATCCAGTTTTCCTAGCACAATTTATTGAAAAATCTATCATTTCACCACTGGTATGTAATACTATCTTTGCCATATTTTAAATATTCATATAAGTGTGGATCTGTTGGAGGATTCTCTATTCTTGGTCTATTTGGTTATGCCAGGTATATGTATCTATTCCTGCACCAAATCACACTGCTTTAATTTCCATTACTTTAAGCCTTGATACCTTTTTTCCCTCAAGAGTATATTATATATTCTTAGCCTTTTGCCTTTCTGAATATGTGTCAGAATCACCTTATAAAATTCCATAATTTTAAATTTGACTATAATGATTTTTAAGACTTTCTTTTTTAGACCAGTTTTGGGTTCATAGCAAAATCAGGAGGAAGGTCCAGAGATTTCCCATATCTCCCCAACCTTCCCACCCTCCACACATACACACAGAAACTGCCCACTCTAATTCACAAAAATTGAGTTAGGAGTTAATATGGAGACTGCTAGCCTTCATGTAATTCATAATTCTCAAACTTCAATGGGCATCAAAATCACTTCGGGGCTTGCTAAAATGTGATTTCTGGACCTCCCACCCAGTATTTCTGATTCAGTAGATCTGCAGTGGGAATTTGCATCTCTAACAAGTCCCAGGTGAGACTGATATTGCTCTTCTGGAGACCACATTTTGAGAACCACTGGGGTCAATGCCAACTGAATAGGGATCCCCATCAAATTGAATCAAAGGGAGCACTCGCTACCAGGATAGACAAGAGGGGTATGCTTTACTGCACGGGGCTTGGTTTTCACCTTCACCTGTTAGGACCAGTTCCTGCCACAGAGACAAGTGCTTGGTGAGCAGGAAAGAGATATACTTTACACTCTTCTGTTTCCTGGAAGAGGGAAAGTTTGGCAGAATAATGTCATGCTGGCTTGACCAAAGGATGTACAGAGAGAAAAAAACAAAACAAAACATCCAGGACATATAGATCAGCAAGAAACCAATCACAGGACAGTTTCAGTTTTTAATCTGATGCCATTAATGTGAATCCAGAGAAAAATCAGAGGTGAGCTTCCAACCCAACAATTTGAGTCCAACAATGTACTAAGAGAGAAGAGAAAAGGACTGGCATGACATGGGCTCTCTCCCACCTGGGGTTGCTATTAGCAAGCTGTCCACCCACCTGGCAAGAGAAGTGCCTGTTCTAATTGGACATACCAGAGACGGCTTCACAGGGAATACTGGGCTCCAGATAGCTCTTGAAGAATCGGGAGGGTTTTCCTGGTCAGAGAGCTCTGGGTGGGACAGAATAGGAATATATGGCTGCCAAACAATTCATGGTCAGAAATACCAAGGGAAGCTTTGGCTGGGAAATATTTGGGGACTTCATAGGCAATAAGGCAAGAGGACAGGCTGGACTAGTATTTTGGGTAGACTTGAGACTAAGGAGTTTTGAAATTATCCTACATTTTAGTAGCACTAAAAATTTTTGAATAGTGAGTAAAACAACCAATTTAAAGAGTACTCTGAGAGAATTGTGTGTGCTATTAAAAGTGAAAAACCTGTGAGAAGTATACTGAAATAGCCTAGGTGTAATAGATAAGAAGGACTTGAACTCAATTTCATTTATTTCATCAAGCATTTATCAATGGAATAAACATTGACAATGGACATGAGGCACTTGCTGGGTAGTGATGCCAGTGAACAGAATATCAGAAGAAACAGGCAAAACACTACGTCCTAGATACCAAACTGCATACAAAGAAACATTTTGGGAAGAACAGTTTTTGTGGGATCTTGTTTTTTTTCTACCAAGATTAACATTAACCAAGGAGGTCTCATTTATTTCAGAAGGTGCTCTCTTTTAAGAACTCTTTAGTAGATTTTTCCTTCTCGAGTATCTATCTTCTCAAAGAGCTCTCTGGAATTCCTGATGTGATGCAGAATACTTCCTGGAAATATCCTGGGTGGGATATTTTTATACTTATATAAAATATATACATTATATATGTTTATATAAAATATGTTATATGTTTATATTAAATACATTACATGTTTATATATAATATATTATGTCATATATTATATATAATATGTATTATATATGTATATATATGTTTATATTTATATTTTCCCCCTAAGTTGACTGGCAAAGACCCATATGGAGCAGAGAACAGAAGGGATATAAGTCAATGTAAGGTCTCCTACTAAAATGACACATGGTATTTTTATTTGTGAGTGGCATAGAGGCTCCTAGGTACATTAAGAGAATTAGAACCAGCAACTCTGTTTCAGTGATTAAGTTACAGTATGTTGACAGGACAAATGCAGACTGAGGGACTGCCAGATGGGAGCATTCTGAGCTTCAGCTAACAATCTTGGGCCAAACAATGAACTGATACCCATGTCCTGGGTTCTTAACAAGGTCCCCCATTGTATACTGGCTCTATTACTCCCAGGTTTGGGCCAATCAGATGGTAGACTTGTAGCACCGGCCAAAAGGCAGGCATATGGATGGCGTAGCACTGAGTTAGCTGACCTGAACTCCAGAACGTTTTAATAAACTGAGTTACCCAAAGGCTTGGGCAGGGAATGAACCACTTAACAGGAGATTAAATGGGTTCTTCTTACCTCCTGGTTTCCTGAAAAAGCCAAACCTAATCAAATTCCAGTGGCACAAACAGGGCCACATGGATAATTTGGGGGTAAAGAATGCTTTTATATTAAAGGCAGTGTTTGACTGTAGCATTCTATTACCTACAAACCAACATGGTTTCAATTTAAGCTTCTGTTAATCCTGACCATTTCTTTCAAGTGTTTCTTATTTAAAATAGACATTCCATGTTGAACATTTTAATAACATTAACTGTCAAAGGCAGCTGTGATCGGTTTTCCTTTCAGTCTTCTGCCAGATGTAGATATTTGTGATCATTGATGCCCTTTGTTTTCCTCCCTTTCCCTTATTAAAATCATTAGTAAAATACAAGTCCCCAAGAACTCGCCTTTTACTGAGACTCTGCTATGAAGGAGTGAGGAAACAGTACACAGAGAAGCTGAAGGATCACTGCCATCCCCATCATCCATGGAGAGGGATGCCAAGAGGATTACATTATTGCACTAGTAACTTAATGAGGAGTTACTACTTCATGATTCCTTTCATTGTCAGAGCAGATGTTTTTGCCACACAGGCCACAAAAGACAGGACAAGAAAAGTGAATGTCAGCTTACTCCCTCAAAATAAACTATATGCTTAAATGTTTGCATAAAGGGTATTAAAAGAAGTGAACTTCAAAGTGTCCCCAAAGAAAAGCCAATAACCAGGTGGGCCATGTTCGAAGAACACTGAAGAAACTGTACTGGATGAGAAATGAACATGCCTGCCAAAAGAAACCTTAAGTTCATCTTATTATAAAGAGAAAACCAGATATTTTCTTTTTTCTTTTTTTTAATAAAGATTTTTATTTATTTATTTGACACAGAGAGGGAAAGAGATCACAAGCAGGCAGAGAGGCAGGCAGAGAGAGAGGAGAAAGCAGGGTCCCTGCTGAGCAGAAAGCCCAATGTGGGGCTGGATCCCAGGACCCTGAGATCATGACCTGAGCCGAAGGCAGAGGCTTTAACCCACTGAGCCACCGAGGCACCCCTTCTTTTTTTTTTTAAGAGTTTATTTATTTATTTGACAGAGAGAGAGAGAGAGAGAGCTAGAGAAAGAACAAAAGCAAAGGGAATGGGAGAGGGAGAAGCAGGCTCCCTGGGAACTTGATCCCAGGTCCCCAGGATCATGACCTGAGCCAAAGGCAGACGCTTAATGACTGAGCCACCCAGGCACCCTGAAAACCAGATATTTTCCAAACAGTATGCTAGGAGGTACAACTGCCTACAAAATTCATATTTGTGATGGACACTTAGTGCAAATGAAACTGATGAAGACAAGTCTGGGGATAGCTCTTACACAGGAACCTTCAGCATCTCTTCACCAGTAAGCATGGGAGGACAAATCTGGCCAAAGAATAATTGCTCCAGTTAAGGACACTGGCTCTAATATCAGCATCACACAAGGTACACAGATCTACATTTGTGATCTCATCATTAACACTCCCTGATACACTTCCTGGAAGTTCATCCCTGTATCATCACCTAATGTGACCCTGCCATTCCTACCTCATCAATATGGACTTCATAACCCTCTCAAACGGATGCTCCCCTTTCCTCTGTCTCACCCAACTCTAGGCAACCTCCCAGGCCTGCCTGGCTCAAATTCTACTACTTCTGTGAAGATTTCAACAATCACTGTGCTCATAAGTCGCATTATTGACTGAACTTCACATAGCAAGTAAAACACACCTTTGGGATATTATCTATTTTTTCTTATATGTACTTTGAAATATTGTTATGACTTTCATATTGGTCTCAAGTGGAGACACTGAGGCCAAATATATCATGTGGACACTGTGTATATCTACATGGAGACATGGTTTCCAAACTAGTAAATGACTTATCAACTGATTGGCACTGTAACATTATTCTCTGATCTTCTGTAGCCAAGACTAGTTATCTACTGATCTATGATAAAAATATCATTGTTCCAACTAATACTAGTGGCAAAACAGATTGGTTATAAGGGAAAAACATGCCACCAACAAACTAGAATGTCGGATCAAATCTAAGAAGATGAAATATCATCTGAACAATAACCCTGCAACTAGTCCAAAAAAGCAAATGTAAATTACATGTGTTAATAGTAGCATGGGTGAAAAAGACTTAGAGATCATAGAGAACTGTAAATTCACTATAAGTCAAGCAATGGCGTGACTGCCAAAGTCTTTGAATCATGGATTGCATTAAAAAGAGTATGTTCAAAAGAGAGGAGATTGTCACATCCTCTTGGCCACTACCCCATTCCATCCTGTTTATGTATTGGGTATAGAGTTTGGTTCTTTAAAAAGAAACAGAAGCATGTCCACAATCACTCCCATTAGAGCCATGAAGAAAAGAAAAGGGAGCTTTGAGATTTTAGTCAAATGAAAAGAGACCATGGGACAAAACTGTCCTCAAACACTTAAAGCATAGTCATGAGAGTGAAAGGTTAAACTTGTTTCAACTGATTTCATAGGAAAGAAAAATAAATAATTGTAGGAGATATAATGAGACATACTTACATTCAAAATAAAAACTTTCATAATATTAAATCACCCCCAAACTATATGAAGCTCCTCACTGCAGGCAGTCAAGATAAAGGCATATAGTCATTAGGTATATTATGACTATAATATGACATATTATAGAGGGCATGCAGATGGGAAAGCTCATTCAACTTTGAAATTCTCCTTCGTAATGATGGGAGAAAACTGTATAAGAAACTGCTATGTTCTGGGCCGCCTGGGTGGCTCAGTGGGTTAAAGCCTCTGCCTTCGGCCCAGGTCATGATCTCAGGGTCCTGGGATCGAGCCCCACATCGGGCTCTCTGCTCAGCAGGGAGCCTGCTTCCTCCTCTCTCCTCTCTCTCTGCCTGCCTCTCTGCCTACTTGTAATCTCTCTCTCTCTGTGTCAAATAATAAAATAAAATAAAGAAACTGCTATGTTCTGAATGTGTCCCCCCCACCTCTGAAATTCATATGTTAAAATTCCAATTCCCAAAGATCATGGTATTAGGATGTGCGGACTTTGAGAAATGCTTTAGCCAGGAGGGTAAAGCCCGCACGAATAGAATTAGTGCCTTATAAAAAAGGCTCCAAAGAGATCTCCAGCCCCTTCTGCCACATGAGGACACAGCCGAAAGGCATCAGCTATGAACCAAGAAGAGAGCCCTCACCGAAACATGACCAGGCTGGTGCCTTGCTCTTGAACGTCCCAACCTCCAGAACTCTGAGCAATAAATTTCTGTTGTTTACAAGCCACCCAGTCTGTGGTTATTTGTTTTAGCAGCCCAAGTGAACTAAGACAAAAATGAAGTTCATTTCTTTTGACCCAACTTCTCACAGACGCCAAGCTTCTGGGTTCCCACATTCATCAAATCACATACTTCATACCTAGAATGCGCTTCATCCCAGAACTGAGTAGTTGTTCAACAAGAATGATGTTTACCCTAAAAACGGTGTTCACGGCAACCTTGTTACCATGAATTTTAAACAATTCTCTCCCCCAACAAACATTTGTTTTAGCAAGATATGCTTATGAATCTCAAAAATTTCTCCACAATTGCTAATAAGAAATTTACTCTCAGTGCCCTGCCCAGCAGCTCTACCAGTGACCCAAACTTTGAGTTGTCGTTGTAGTAAAGAAACATCACTGTCAGATGTAATATTTGAGGTAGTCCACTTTGATTAAGGCCATACATGCCTACCAGCCATAGGCATTAAAGTTCATACCATCACTACAAGGGAGGTAACTACTGTTACCATCTTATGCAGGAAACTGAGACACAGAAGTCATACAGTTAATACATTCTGGAATTGGGATCTAACTCGAGATCATTGACGTAAGACTGCACAGTAACCACACTGTCAAATCCTCCCTGGGAACAACTTTCAGAGTGAGACACTGAAGGTTAATGTAAAATATTCCTCACAATAGGGTATAATCTCAGCCCTTGTCCACACAGTTGTTGATTATTTTTGCTTTGTCACAAATAGCAATTAATGACTTTCATCTTATCATATATGTGTCATTCCCCACAAAGGTATGTCTTTCTAAATATCTGTACTCTGAGGAATTTTTATCCAAACGTGGGAGTTGTTGGAAAATTAGTGACCATTCTAAATTTAAAAAAATCCCTAGAGATATTAAGGGCTTATAGAGATATACAATATTAAAACAATGGACAAACTGGAAAGGGAGAAAAGCGAAAATTATTGTACAAGTCACCAGTAACATTCCTAAAAACTCTAATTCTTGGGGCCACATGAACAGATTAATGAATCTACAGAGATAGACCCAGTGTTAGGCACAAAAGAAAGGATCTCTGCATATATCAATAAAAGTAGAAAATCATCCTAGAGAGGAAGTTGAAGAAAGCATCTGTCCAATGTATACCCAACGAACTAAAATACTTTGCCTTTTAATCATACCTGTAATGTGTGGCCTCCTGCTTAATTTCCCTATTGCCATATCCTCCTTCACTCTTCACCAGTTGGGCTGATTTCTACACCACAAGCTTCAGTTCTCAGATGAACTCAAAGATGGGAGGTACCAAGTAAATTCAGTAATTCCTTCCAGTGGAGCTCAAAATCAAGTTACCTGCCACGCAGGGTGGTTCAGATCACATTATCCTAGTGATGTGTCCCTTTAATCTGCTCCCCCTACCTGGACACCCAGAGCAATATTGTTCTGATGATAAGTTAGCACGTCTTGTTTTACAGAGTCCACTGAAAAAGATTCATCCCCTATTCTGAGCTCATATGCTAGGAACTCACACAACTCTTTTGTGTCTGACCTCACAAATGTCTCACCAAGGCCCCTAAGTATTGTTCAACCTCAACCTTTTTATTTCTGTGATCCTGTCCCCTTCGGGGGCATTTATTATGTTACAGACCTGTCAGAATCCATTTATTCATTGGAAGCCACTGACCTGTACTGGCATCAGACCCTAGACACAAATTGGTGATAGATGCCATTGGTATTACACTCACAACACTATTACCCCAGTACTGTGAGTACTGGCTGCTAGTGATTCACAGATGGTCCCTTCTCCACTAAACTTCCCTTAGCCAAGAAAAGAAATCTCCTTAGGGATGCCTGGGATGCTATGATCCCCAACTCCCGGGGGTAGCCTATAGCTAATGATGGACTAATGTCGGGATACAAATGCCCGATCCCCTTGCTCCAAAGCAGGAAAACTATGAGGTGCTAATTCATGTTCTAGAGCTCTCCCTAGGTTCAGGTGGACAGGAGGCTTTAACTGAACTCATAATTCTCTTGCCCTGTCCTACTCTCTTCACTTCTTTACAGATTTCTCCTCTGAGCTCCCCCTCAATAAATCACGTATAGAAGAATCCCCATCTCGGGCGCCTGGGTGGCTCAGTGGGTTAAAGCCTCTGCCTTCGGCTCAGGTCATGATCTCCGGGTCCTGGGATCGAGGCCCGCATCGGGCTCCCTGCTCGGCGGGGAGCCTGCTTCCCCCCCCCTGCCTGCCTCTCTGCCTCCGGTGATCTCTCTCCCTCTGTGAAATAAATAAATAAAATCTTTTAAAAAAAAAAAAAGAAGAAGAATCCCCATCTCAAGCTCTAGAGAACCTGATCCAAAATGCAATGCTTTGGCGGTCTGGTTTCCTTCCTTTCTGCCAGGGTCATTCTTCACATCTTTATTGTCTCCAAAAACCCCATTCCCATCCACTCTACCCAATGCAGCCACATTGACATTATAGCCCCAAGCCTCTTGGACAAGTAACAATGGAGGACAATGCCAAACACTACTTCTGCAGAATACTAAGTGTTATTAAAGATATTTAATTAAATTGTTTATCATAGGTGTGAGCAATAACAATGAAAATTAGTAGCCTTACTTCAGAGGGAGAAACTGCATATTACAAAGTGGAAGAAATGTGTTATCATAAGGTGACACAATATTTCAGTGATTGCCCGCACAATCCAGCAGTTCTGGAATCCAGCCCCGTGTGCTTTCTCCCTCTCCTTCTGCCTGTGGCTCCCCTTGCTTGTGCTTTCTCTCTCTTTCTCTGTCCATTAATGAAGAAAATCTTTAAAAATAAATAAATATTCAGTTTCCTTACATTGAAAGAACAATTACCCTTTGAAATAACCTAAAACCAAAGCCCTTTCTATGATCCTTCTATACCAGGACACTTAGAATTAAGAAGATGAACTAAAGATAAAGTTAGCTTGTGGACATTGCTGAATAGTCCAGTCTTCTTAATGTCAAGGTATATAGGTATGTTAATTTAAAACATACTTATGCAAAGCCAGAGTAATTCATGTTATGATCCTTACAGGTTTTGCATTAAAAAAATTTTTAAAGATTTTATTTATTTATTTGAGAGAGAGAGAGAGAGAGAAGCAGACCCCCCACTGAGCAGACAGCCCGACGTGGGGCTTGATCCCAGGACCCTGAGATAGCAACCTGAGCAGAAAAGCAGATATTTAACTGACTGAGCCTCCCAGGCACCCCCTAAAATTTTCTTTTAAAAATAGGTTTGATCTTTTGGCTTCAACAAAGACTAAAAATACACTGCAATTTTCCTCACATCTCAAGAAGGATAACAGGAAAAAGGACACATGCATGAACACATATACACACACAGTCATGCTCAAAACAAGAACTGTATAAAATAAATAACAGTAAAATGTGTAGTTTTTAATTGGGGTAATTTGTTAACAGAAAAAAAGTAGATCTGCACATACATACTGATTTGAAATAAAATATAAAAAGCAAATTGATGGGTAAAGGTAATATGAAAACACAGTATGTGCTCATAAAAAAACCTCTGTGTGCATATATTTCTAAAAATATAAAGGTATTTATAAAATATAAATGTAAAAAGGGATATATGCCAAACTCTTAGTACTGACTATCTGGGTTTGTGCAAGAATGGTGATGGGAGGGGTAGAAATCTAGGAGAGAAGAGGTCTTTTTAATTTATACACTTCTGAGTCATTTGAATTTGCCAAACAGGCATATGTTGTATGATATTTAAAATAACATTGAGCACCTGAGTGGTTCAGTCGGTTGAGCAACTAGTCTTGGTTTCGGCTCATGTCATGATCTCATGGGTGGTGGGATCAAGCCCCACGTCAGGCTCCCCACTCAGCAGGGAGTCTGCTTAAAGTTTCCCTCTCTTTGCCCCTCCCTCTGCCTCTCTCAAATACATAAGTAAATCTTAAAAAAAAAAAAAGAGCCATCCACATGAAAATCTGGGCAACATACTTTGGTGGAAAGAAAGATCATTGAAACTGGAAGCAAAAGATTTAAAACATCAGTCTGTTCCCACCCCTCTATTAGTTAAGCAGCACTAGATGACGGGTCCTTTACCTTCTTCACACCAGTCTCCACGTTTATAAGCATTTATATGATTCATACAGGATTGTAATCAGAAAGAAAGGATAGCACGATTATACTATCTGAAGGTTGCAAAGTGCAAGGTCAATGTTAGACACTAGCTTCTTCACTGAATTTAGGATCTCTTTTTCCACTCCACAGAAAAACAAAGTATTTTTTTCTGTGCAGTAGGGGACACAGAACTCACAATTAATAACTAAGGCAAGACAGAGTTCCAAGTTTCTACAAAAGAAACAAAGTGGGGCACCTAGCTGCTCAATCAGTAGAACTTGCACCTCTTGATCTCAGGCTCCTGAGTTCAAGCCCCATGTTGGGCATGGAGCCTACTTTAAAAAAAAAAAAAAAAGATACCAAGAAAATGCCAGGTAAGCCCCTGAGGAAATTAAAGTTGGTCCGTTAGCAGAGACCTTGGCTTTTCTGAGATGCCAATATTTACATAACTTGCAGCAGACAGTGGGAATGTGCTGGACCTCCTCAAACTGACTTCATGAGCTTTGAGCACAGAGTTCCCACAGAGGCCTTTAAGCCCATCGACTGCACACTAGCAGATCTGAATCTGTTTTAAGCATTTTTGAATCCCTACTCTACTCTACCAAGCCTACCCATGATAGACACTTAGTATTTGCTGAAAGGACAAAGACTAGAATCCAACAGAGAAGAGACACGAGAAAAGAGACCATTAGATGCACAATAAGGTGCCTGGAAACATTTTGCAAGTGGATAAATCGTTGGTATTTGATAAAATATCTTTGCTTAAAATTCTAATTAATTGTTTCAAAATTCTCATTTATTTCTTCTTCTGCCTCTCTTTTCAACCTATAGATTTTCTGTGTTTTCCAAAATCATCCAGAAGAATGCCAGAAAGCAAAGTAGAATGAGTACTGATAAATTATTTGCTGCATCTGTTTTATCATGGACTAGAAAATGGTAAAGGACGTTTACTATAAACCCTACGAGCTCCATTACCAACCCTATTTCCCAAATATTTTCTTAATTTTATTAATTTATCACAGGAAAAAAAAAGTTCAAGTGAAGAATACTGCATAAACCTGCAAATGTAACTCAGGAGGAAAGGATGAATAATGGAATATTCTAAGGAGTATGAATTAAGGAAGGAAATAAGGTGAATATTTACTTAAAGCCATCACCGATCTACCACGCACCAAACCTCGGATGGCTGATGAACAGAGCTACCGTTTACTATTCAAAATTACCCTGACTGGGCGCCCGGGTGGCTCAGTGGGTTAAAGCCTCTGCCTTCAGCTCAGATCATGATCTCAGGGTCCAGGGATGGAGGCCCACATTGGGCTCCCTGCTGAGCAGGGAGCCTGCTTCCTCCTCTCTCTCTGCCTGCCTCTCAGACTACTTGTAATCTCTCTTTCTCTGTCAAATAAATAAATAAAATCTTAAAAAAATTACCCTGATAGCCATTTTAATGCCCATTTTACAGATGAGAAAACTGAGGTTTAAAGAAGTTCATTAACTTGCCCAAAGGAAAATAGTTGGACCCAAGTGATGTTGACTTCCAAGTCCGTCATTCCCTTTTTAGGCTGGCTTTCATTCTCTAGTTGTCTATATAATACCATCACTGCATGTAAATTCCCCTGGAGGTAGATATTTACCTTATGCAAAGATAAGGATACCCATGTCTCCAGGTCCTCTTTACAGTTGCAATTCACATATACAAGGTTTTTAACATTCTCTATTCCTCTCTATTCTTCTATAACTAAATTCTACTCACTCATGAACCCTCCTTACCAGTTGTAAGTGGTCAAAAATTCATGTCTACATGGAACCTCATGTTTCTCCTAATGCTTATACTCTTCTGTTGTGTGTGTTTTCATTATGTTTCATAAGTACATTTAAACACATCTAAAACTGCTCTCACACTGATGTACTCTCAAACTGATATACTTTTTATGTGTCAATATAACTAGGAAGATATGGTCTCCCATAGAGAAGTCACTTGTCTCCTCTTTTGGAATTCATGAATAGGTAATACTGCCTTTCATACTGAAACTTGCAGATATTTCCAATAAAGAAGACTCAGTTAAAAAAATTTGAGTTCATACTGGATTAGGATGAAACCCAATTCAATGGCTGGTGTACTTTGAGAAAACAGAAACAAAAACAAAAACAAAAACAGGGAGAGTGCCACTTGACACTGTAGACAGAGATTGAAGTGATGAATCTAGTAGGCAAGGAATACCACGGATTGTTGGTAACCACTAGAAGCTTGGGAAATGCACGGAAGGATGCTGGCCTAGAGCCTTCAGAGGGAGAGCCTGGCCCTGCTGACACCTTGATTGCAGACTTCCAGCCTCCAGAACTGTGAGAAGAAAATTCTGTTGTCTTAAGCCACCCAGTTTGGGACACCTTATTATAGCAGCCCTAAGAAACTAGTCAAGGTGGAAAATTGATTTGACCAAAGTGAGGAAGCCTGGTAACCTTCCAGTTTAAAAATTGGTCCCTTCAGAGTAAATATCCACTCAGGCTTTTGTATCCCTCCCTCCCTTCTCTGTTATTTTATGGGAGTGTGATCTAAATTGCCTATTGGGTGTCTAGTCTTCATAATTTTTCTGGACTCAGCTGAGAGCTCTCCTGTCCTTGGCTCTGAATTCAATCTCTGCACTGCTATGCCATTCAATTTTCTTAGCCTGCAGAATATGAAGGTCTTTGTCAAAGATGCAAGGACATTCCCTCAACCACCCCACTCTGATGGTAACTTGGGACCAGGTAGGGAAGATCTAACCAGGCAGTGACAAGAATTAGAAAGCCTAATGTGTTCAGTTCTCAGAGTACTGTAAATATCCTCAACGCAAGTGAGCATCCCTTGCAAATCTTACCTCCGCATCCATGGTAGAGAAGAGAGCCAAAGACAGCCCCTCCTGTGCACGCCCAAACCTTCAGCACCTTGCTGCATACAGCAAAAACTCCACCTTTACTCAGTAGTTGAATTCAACCCTCAGTGGGTGAAGAAGGGCACAGGGAAAGTGATGGGAGTCTATATCCATCTTGAGATCAGCAATGATCTTCCTTTCTATCACAGTGCATGTCCATGTGTATGCACATACACACACACACACACACTCAGACTCACAAATACCCAACATCACAAGATTTTTTTCCAGGTCTCAACTACCTCTACTATCATAGTGGCAAAATCCACATTTTTTGTTAGTATACCTAGAATAATGACACATTGCATTGTCTTGACTTAAATTCATCAAGCCGTGGCGGGATGTTAGATTTTCAGTCAAATGTGCTTTCATTGTTTGGGTAGCCAAGACTCCCATCATGGTTTGTAAAGGGTTGAAATGCATTTACCACCATGTATGACAAGTGTGTATTTGATCTAATATACACAGCCAGCAAAAGGAACTTTCTTTTTTTTTTTTTTTTTTTAATTTTGAAAAGGAACTTTCAAAGACCAAGGAACAATTGCTTCCCTGGCTTTGAAACTTCAAACTCAACAAGATATTCCATTTTAAAAAATAGCCAAGATAATACCAAATTATAATAAAGTAATTACCTGTATCCAATCCTAAAATAAATAGTAAGCAAGCTAGAAGAGAGAGAGAGCAAGGAGGAGAGAGGAGCATGCAATGGGGGGAAGGGAGGGAGAAAAGGTAGAATTACAACTCAACATTCCATTCTTTAGATATACTGTATGAAAGCCATATTTGAGGCAAGCATATTTTTGACATGATCAAACCTTCTTCCTAGATTTTCTATCCTGGGAACATTGATAGGATAAGACAATTATTTTTTTTAAGATTTTATTTATTTATTGACAGAGAGAGGGAGATCACAAGTAGGCTGAGAGGCAGGCAGAGAGAGAGGAGGAAGCAGGCTCCTTGCCGAGCAGGGAGCCCGATGAGGGCCTCGATCCCAGGACTCTGAGATCATGACCTGAGCCGAAGGTAAAGGCTTTAACCCACTGAGCCACCCAGGAGCCCAAGACAATTATTTAGTTACAATAAATTATTTCCTTCAAGATGCTCGTTCTTAGACACCACTAACAGCAATGTGAAACAGCTTTGGTATATTTTCCAGGTGATACAATTGAAATACTGTATTGCATATGCAATTTCTGATCTTTGCACTTACTCGTCAAAGCAAAAAAATGAAACACAATCTTTGATATGACACTGCAAAGTCCGTTTTTCAATCAAGGACTATCCCCAAATGGAAACAAGCTGGCTATGCCACTTAACTATAATTTCATTCTGGATTTATATCTAACCTACCTTAAAGTTTGAAATCTTTTATGGCACAAGTTTGGAATGAGGTGAGAAGTAACTGATTGGTTCAATAAATAACAGTAAGTACTTAAGCCTAAAAAAAATTAGCTTCTTTTAAAATGACCAGTTTTTCTGTCATATTTCATCTTCTTAAGTCTCCTGGGAGACAATTTAAGCTAAATAAGTCTTAAGGCCACCCTTCATTATAGAAGTTCACCCATGTGCCCAAGGAACAATGCTGTCACAGTGGAGAACCTTGCAAACCTTAAAAGGAAATGCAACTTTCCACTAAAGATCTGAAAAAAAAAAAAACTCCTAGCTAATAATTTCAGGGTTAGAGACCAGAGACTGTCCTTGATCTCTCTTTTCTAGAGTGGGAGATGCCAATATCAACATTGCTGGGGTTTCCTTAAATTCATGAAGTCTTATGTGACTTAATCTCATTAGGGTGAGCCATTGCTCCCTCAGGCTTCTCAATGGGGCCAACCCTCAGGGAACGGTGCCGTATTAGGACCTGTAGGCCTTATTGGTCCAGGAGCCAGACATCAGGTTTATATTTCCAACTAGATTCATGGACCCAGAGATCACCTTATATGATTCATTGTCTTTTGATTTTATATGTGTAGGAGACATGACACATGATTTAAGGAGAAAAAGAGCTACTGGCATCCAAAGACAAAGTCTAGGATATACTTCCTGAGAAATTTTCATCTTACTTACACAAGCTTTAAAGGAAATCAGAAAAATGCAGAAATGTAGTGAAAAGAATACAAACTTTGAGTTTAGACAGAAATAAGTAAAATATCAATTCCAGCAGATTTTTCATTTACCAACAGGAGATTATAACACCTGAAGTGGATGGTGGGGAGGGTTACCATTTTATTGAATGCCTGATATAAAGATAGTCTTTCATAAATGAGAACTATAATTATTGTTACTATGATTATTAACATGTAAATTTGAATATTTTTTTCTTTTTTCTTTTTTTT
>LNAC01001056.1:897-47484 GCA_002007465.1 Ailurus styani
TGTGTGTGTGTGTGTGTGGTTTAAAGACATTTTAAATGGAGCAACATCACCATCTTGTGGTAGTTCAGAATAATGACTGTTTTTTTTAATGACACTGAGTTTACCTAGTTCTAGGTTAAATACAGCTAACTTGATTATTCATGAGAATGGGGGAAAGTAATTACACAGAATTGAATCTATAACATCTCAACACATTAAATTTTTTCTTTAAAGCAAAACTACTTTAACGGAGGAGTTACGTCAGTAAGTGGTAGGTGCTGATTATTTAACAGTTGGTTGCTCTGTGGTCACCTTTACTTTACCAGCCGCAGAATGAGAACCAAGAAATGATCCATCTACTTACATTTGTATCTAACTTGTCTTAAATTTATTGCCGACATGTATCTTTTTTATTTTATAAGTGCCTTTTCTACTTTCTGGCACTCTACAATGTAATAAAACATGAGGACCACTACCGGCCCCCGACCCCTCACTCCTCAACCACCCCAATGCTTATTTGTTAAAATCCCTTCCCAAAGAGGACTGGAGCCTTTTCAGCTATGTATAAAATGGGATAAAGGCTGTAAAAATGCATGCTTAGAATGTAATATATTATCTGTTCAGTATTTGACATTTTTTCTTGCTGATATGGTTCATTAGCATGCGAGATTTTATTTTTAGTCAAGCTAGTAACATTCACTAAACTGGCTCTGATGTGTCCAAACTGTGTAACTAGAACATAAAAGTAGTGAATATGAAAGACAATTCCTATTCATCAGATGCTTACCATCTAGTTAGGGATATGGACATATACACAAGAACCACATTAAAAAAAGATAAGGTATCATGTTCCCAAGTTCCCTGGATAGAGTCCCACTCAGCAGGGAGTCTGCTTCTCTCTCTCCCCCTCCCTCTGACACTGCTCTCTCTCTTGCTATCTCTTTCTCTCAAATAAATCTTTGAAAGAAAATTAAAAATAAATTTAAAAATCAAGGTAACACATACATAATTTTGAAATGCCACATCACTTTTTGCAGTTCTTCCCCTCCCTCCCATCTCTTGCCTTATTCAGCTGATCTGATAAACTCAACTGAGGAAGTTTCTTACTCACTAGCACTTACTAGTTCCATCATCCTTGGTGACATGAAAGATAAAAGTTAAAGTTATTGGAAAAATACAGCTACACATAATATACTGAAGTTATGAATGGAAAGAACGGGAGTTTTGGGGTTTTATCCAGTTCCTCATTCATATTTTAAATACATTTTAAAATATAAAGATAAGATAAAGAAAATTCAGAAACTACTCAAGGAAAAAATTCATAACACCACTTCCTTAGCCCAAGTATTTAGTATTTTGGTGTACAATAGTCTTTTTCCCCACCTCAGGGTTTAGAATCCTTAAAACCATTGTGTAGGGGAATCTGTGGCTGAAAAGCAAACGATCATATGTAGAAATTAAAACAGGGCAACTAAGGTCTTTACTCCTTCTTCTCTCTCTTTTTTCCCCCCAAAATCAAATTAGAAAATACTTAGAAATGAATCTGACAAAAAGGCTCAAGTCTTTCTTAAAGAGAACTACAAAATGAGGAAAGAAACATAAAAGAAGTCTCGATTAAGACTTTGGGCTGCAAAGTCACAGTATTGTAAAGAAGTAAATTCTCATATTAATCTACAAATAGAATACAATTGCCATTGAAACTCCAGCTTTCCAGAGTGGCTCTAAAGTTAATTTCAATAATTAAGTATTAAAGAAGAGCTAACATTTTTTTCTAAAAAAAAAAAAAGAAAGGGAATGGACAAAGTCAACTATACAATTAAAATGAAAATTGCTTGATGTTGGCAGAGGAAGAGAAAGACAGATCAATGAGATGAGAAAGTCCAGAAAAAGACAAGTAATGTAGTGTAAGAATTCTGTATATGATGAGAGTAATATTCCACATCAGTGAGGAAAAAATAAATTTGACAAACACTTCCTTGGGTAACAACTGACCCAACATTTAAAAGAAATAAATTTAGATTCTTACCCCATTCCATGCACCATCCAATTTCCAGATAGATCAACATTTTAGCTATTAAAAATTGAAATAATAAGATTATTAAAAAATATATGAATAATTACATAACCTGAGAATGGTAGACTTCTCTAAATGTGTCCTCAAAGATAGAAACCAGCAAACAAAATTTGGTTGATTTTAGTAACTAATTATTAATATTAGTTGAATGAATAAATGTAAAAAAATCTGTGAACTTTTGGAAAGAGAAATGAACAGTGAAAAATTACGAAATATATAGGAGGCCAACTTATTCTAATGTCTTTCATACAAGAGATCTTTTCTCTTCCACCAGGAGGCAGGCCAGAAGCTGCGCACAGAGGCACCCTGCGAAAGCCCAGGGGGTTGACAGAGGACACCTGCTAATGTCGTAATTCCTTTTACTTATTCTTGTCTTCGGTAATGTTCAGATGGAGAACCTGGTTTGGGCTGTGATAAAGACAATTAATCAAAATCTATACCCATGCATATCAGGAGAGGAGAGAGCAGTAACTCTACCTGAGCGTCTCCGGAAGGTCTTATGTAATTGACATGGGGCACCAGCGGTTTTAGAAACGCTCAGGTGATAGATACTAACGTACAGCCAGACGGAGAACCGCAGCAGTTTGGGGGAGGTGGCCCAGCAGCTCTGATGTGATTCCATGGGCACTGAATGGTTGGCTGCAGAGCCAGCTGTGTCCAGGGGTCCTTGGAATGAAGTATAGTTGCAGTCCAGACTTAAGAAAGAGCACGAGCCAGGCACTGACAAGAGTGAAAATGATGTGCTTCCTGGAGATTATTCCAGGGAGAGGGGACCCAAGACCTTGCTATATGATCACGGTCTTTCAGGCTGGCCAGCAATTCCTGCAAAGAACCGTCTTCAGAAAGACATAGTTAAGTTCTGGGGGTCTGAAGTCACATGATGTCAGAAATATTCATGAGTAATATATATTTGATAGTGATTAAAGATACTGCCCATATTTGTGATGTACACCTGAGTAAGAAAGTTAAGAAAGTCTGAGAGCCTCCCCAGATAAAAGGATAATAAAAGAGATGGAACAATGAAACATTGAGATAATGGAGTGGAAAACAAGTAGCTGTGAAGACTATCACTGAGACAACTGATAAAATTTGAATATGGAAAGTGGAATACATAATAGTGTTATATTAATGTTAAATGTCTTGATTTTGATTAATTGCATTCTCAAAGAGAATTTCCTTATTTTTAGGACAGAAACATGCAAGTATTCACGAGTAAAGATGCATAATGTCTTGCTCAAGTGGTTTAAGTAGAAGGCACATACATATAATGTGTAGAGAGAGAATAAAAAACAAATGGGGCAAAACGTGGCAGTCGATGCATTTAGATAATTGGTATACAGGGATGCATTTTCTTATTCTAATAACTTGTCTGTAAGTTTGAAAGTGTATTTTAAAAAGTTACCAAAGAAAAAGTCAACAAAACAAGCCCCAAAGAAGAGGCTTGAAAGAGTTTGACATATTATGAGAGAAACCCGGTAGGGCTGGCCTGTGTGGAGGGGCCGGGGGACAGCACACACTGAGGGTTAGATGCTGTTGTCACCGGCCATGATCAGGAGTGGGCATTTAATTCTAAGCGGAAGTCCCTGTAAAGTTCTGAGTAGGGATGTAACAAGCTACATTTTACAGTTAATTCCAGAGTTTACAATGATTCTGACTGGAGCAGCTCAGGCTGCACATCAGCCTCTGAATAACTCAATCACTGTAGCTACAGGAAGGAGGAAAAGGAAGAGCGAGCGAGGCCTCTTGAGCCCTTGGCAGCTGGGGGAGGGTGGAGGTAGAAACCCCGTGGGGACCCCGTGGGACAGCCAGAACAGTAGCTGTCACCGGGCACACCGCGTCACGCCTTGACTGCTCAGCATACCTCGGATCCTGACCCCCACTGCCTGCCTTCATTTCACTCTCCCAGTTCTAGAAACATTCCAGTCACATGACAAATGATCCACATCCAACACCAACAGCAACAGCAAGCACTCACACGATCTCTAAAGGGAGACAACCTCTCTGGTTTCTCTATTCTCTTCCACGGCCAGCATCTTTGGGTGATGTTTATTTCACCAAGTCAGGTTTGAATATGGCACTTCTTGACCCTGCAATTGAAAGCTAAATGATGAAGTGCATACTGGAAGGGAAATGGAAAGTTGTTCAGGGACTTAGATATAGAGGCTCCCCCTCCCCCAGAAGGAACAGGGACTCCTGTTCAGCAGCCTCAGCAACCCACTCATCACCAGCTAGCTGGTGATGGCAGCTGGCACTGTCAGAAGACCTTCAGCTGTGTTGGCATTTATACTCAGGTTGTTGGGGGCTTAAATCCGTTCTACTTAGACTCCATATCCTAAGCTTCTCATGATTGCCTCTTAAGACTGTAGAGAGTCATGGTCCCTCCCCTGGGGGACAGGGGCTTATGGTATGTCCCCGGTATGCAGACCTCTCTCTGTGATGACAAGAGAATGCACACTATGGGGCTCCTAGTGCCAATCCTTGATTTTTCTGGTTTTTTTCCCCAGTAAATCCAGTTTTTTATATCCTTACACACGACCCTAGAATTTGTCCTTATCCAACTTTAACTACAATAAGAAAAATTCCTATTTTATAGAACAGTGAAGGTGCCCTTTGATGACACAGGTGCTACATCCGCTGGACAGGTATACCAAGGATCTCCCTGCTTCCTTAGTGAGCTGATTTTGTCCATGGTCTGGCCAATTTTTTCGGGTTCTGAGTGCCAGGAGTATGTTCCTGGTCGGTCTGCCTCCATGGCAGCTTCTGAGAGTGGGACAGATGAGAGGCTCACTGTCTGGAGGTATGGAGACCCCTCTCTGTTCTGTCACCCAGCATACGGTCTCCTTCCTGTATCTGAACCCATGGGAGTTCACTCCTTGGTGAGCCAGAAACCGCACCAGGCTGGATTGTTTCACAAAGAAAACTTTTATTTGAAGCAAATAAGAAGATCAGGGGGAGTGGTTTCCAGTGCTGTGACTTCGAGGAGAGAGAGAGAGAGGGAGAGAGAGAGAATGAATTTCTTTCGTTTAGGGTTAGGATGAATATTTAAGTGGGCAGCCTTGTCATCCTGTGTAAACTGGGCATAAGGTCATGCATGCGTCTTAAGGAAACATGCCTGTACATACATTGTATGTTATGTAAATGAGGCAGAGGCTCCTCCGTGGGTGGAGAGTTTAGTATTATAATGAGGTAAAGGTAATTGTAGGTCATTCCAGAGGTCACCCCATGGTCCATCCGTGGACGTGGGAGTCAGGTTTAGCTCAAAAGGTCTGGGTGGTCGGGGCCCCTGGGAGATTTATCAAGGCAGTCACCAGCACCTGGTGGGGGGTGGGGAGGTGGGGGGGTTGGTTTTGGGTTTCTTTTGTCTGAGTTAAGGGAAAAGCCAGAAAGAAGAGCCAGAAAGAGAGAAGTGGGAAAAGGTAAGACAAAGGTTAGTGAGTTTAAGCAGGTGGGCAATAGGCCAGGTCTTGGGATCTCGCTGGTGACATTTTGATCACAGAACCTGAGCTCTCTAAAGGAAACAAATCCCATGTATTTTGGGTACGATTGCACATCTTAGCCTGCCATAGCCTATCCCACCCTTTCTTCTTCCAGCTAGAGTTGGGCATGTGACCCTGAAAACCAGGGCTGTCAGACTCCTCAGAACTCCTTTTCAGAGGTTTCAGGGATCTTCTTCAACAGCTGGAGCTGTTAGGCTAGTAGGTTGTGGGGCCTGGGGTTCTTGGGGACCCTCATGCCCGCTACATGGAGAAAGTCTGAGGGACAGTGTTTGTGCACTTTATCTAGCTGTGCCTCAATCCAGTATTACTTCTAGGTTTGCAGCTGAGTGACCTAAAAACCAAACCAAACAAAACCCCTTTCATTGATTAAGCAGTATTCTGTTATTTGCAGGCAAGTTCCCTGCCTAATTACACCAGGGCGTCACTGCTTTAGCTGAACACTTTGTTGGCAAGTTCAGAAGAGACTGCGAATTGCTTTAGAAGTTAAACAATCACAGGACCTTCTTGGCCAGGTTTGCATTTTTCCCTGGCAATTAAAGTCCTTAACATCCAATCAGTTTGCTAGTGGATGAGATTCTGAGGAGCCTCATTAGTTTGTAACAAATGCCAGAAATCTTGCTGAGTCATGATCCTAGGATCTGGACTCCACCTTTGAAGTTTCTCTCTTAGCAACAGGAAACAGGCACTCCTCATAGCTGGAAGGCCTCCCTTGAATACTTTTATTTTTGTCCCTGCCTTTAAAACAATGAACAGGAGGTGAGGGACATACAGATTGTATTGAGCAAATGCATTTATATTTTTTATTAAAAATTAAAGGAGAGGATTTTTTTCCTGTACCATTAAAAAATCCCTATCAGAAAAATAATTAATTAAAAAGTTGGAACATATTTAACAATATTTTCAGTATATCTACATTGTTCCTGCTGTTTGTTTTAAAAGCCAAAATTTTATATTTGGAATGTCGATGATTTAAAAAAGTCCTTGATTCTGACTAAAATTATCTAATTAGGCATTATAATTTCTTTTACCTTTATGAACCATGGTGTTATATTATTATATAGCCTTTTTCCTTTGAGTTCTGAAGAGCCTTTTAAAAATATTTCATTTCTGGGTAAGTGGATGAATGGATTGTATGTAGAAATATAAAGATTGTTGTTCATACTGAAGTGGGAAAGAGAGGTTCTTGTCTTAAGGAGTCAAAGAAGGAATCTCTCTGACAAAAGAGAGTGAGTAAAGTGATAGAGTTTTATTAAATAAGGATACAGAAAAAGCTCTCAGGAGTGAGAGGGGTCCTGATAGGGTTGCCAGGGAGGGCTTATAAGCCGGTCTTTTATTGAGAACTGACTGGGAAGCTTATGGCCTTGAGTTTCCTGTGCCATCTTGTTTTGAGCAGGGACTATCACTAACACTCTTAATGTCTTAATTCTTTGAGGTTTGGCTATTTTTTATGATATATCATTGTGCCCAAAGAAAAATACTCCTGACCATTGGAGGCCAGGTGGTCTGTTTCCTTATCTCTTGTTCACTCTGGCTTAATGGCTTCTGCCTGACAGGAATAGTGTCAGAGCCCAGCCAGCCTCTCTCTCCCTGCCTATACCTTAACCCTTTCCTTACTCAATATGATTTAATACTTACTTTTTATTTTTTAGTTTCATCTTTTAAGATTTTATTTATTTTAGAGAGAGCGTGCACACACACATATGCACTGTGGGAGGGGGCAGAGGAAGAGGGGGAGAGAGAATCTCAAGTAGATTCCCCACTGAGTGTGGAGCCAGACAGGGGACTCAATCCCATGACCGTGAGCCAAAATCAAGAGTCAGACACTTAACTGATCGAGCCACCCAGACATGCCAGATTTAATAATTTTTTAAAGTTTAAACAGTATGAACTTCATTAGGAAGGAAAAAAACAGGTCAGTAGTTTGAGGGATCAGTTATAGATACAGTATTGAGAGGTAAATGGATTTATTCACAGATGGTTTCATATTAAGGAAATTATAATATACTTCCTAAAATCATTTTTAGAATTCTTTTCTTTGCTGGTTGGTTTTGACTCATCTTCATAGTGAAACGTAGCTCTTTTGATTGTCACTTAGTAGCAAAACATACTTTCGGAGCAAGACAGAGCTTGCCTTAAGAAATCCTCAAATAGAAAATCCTGGTATTCCTCCATCCCCCAACACTTTGAATCTCTTTCACCAGGAGGAGACCTCTCTCTCTCTCTTTTAAAAGATTTTATTTATTTATTTGAGAGAGAGAAAGTGAGCGAGCAAGAGAAAGAGCAGGAAAGAGAGGGAGAGCAGAAGCAGGGGAGGGGAGAGGCAGGAGGAGGAGGAGAAGCAGACGCCTCCATTGAGCAGGGAGCCCGATGCCAGATTTGATTCCAGGACTCCAAGATCATGACCTGAGGTGAAGGCAGACGCTTAACTAGCCACCCAGGCGCCCCTCTTTTAGGGGCTCACCTGCCAGGTCAGGCCTACTGAAGATAATTTCCCCTGTCTTAAGATTTGGGAGCTTTCTTTTATCTACATAATCTTTCACAGCGGCACCTAGATTCGTGTTTGAATAACTGGGAGAACGTTTGCAGGCACTGGGGCCAGGAGTGGGGCTGTGTCTTGAGAACCTTCTCAGAATTCTGCCTGAATTTACAGCAGTGGAAGGTACCATGATTTGACTTCTTAAAATCCGTTTAAAAAATTTGACTCCTCCCCTGGGGCAAATAATAATAAAAAAAAAATTATAAAAAAAATTTGACTCCCAATCCAAAAGGAGAGGTTAGTGGGAATCCTTGATGGCTATTTTAACTACCCCTGTAGTTCAAATTTCAACAAAGTAATGCTCCTCTCTGTGTGGACTTCACTCCAGTGCCTTTCCCATCAACGTGCGGCACCTGCTTGCCTCCCGCCAGCAGGACCCCCCTGTGGTATCGCCTGCTTGTGCCATTCCTCCCGCGTCGGTCCGCGCCGCACGCGTGTGCACGCATGGCGCACCTGGGGTGTTTCTGAAAGCAAAGCTCGGGGACCTGCAAGCCCCAGCTTGGAGCAGGGGAGTGTCCTCACTCGTGTTTTTCTATGCTCACCTATGGCTTTGTGCTCCCAGGAAAATGCCAGTCATCCCAGGGTAGCGGCACCCCCCCTCGGCCCCTCCCTATCATCTCCCGGCCCTCCGGTTCAGAGGCAGAAATGCAGTCCCGAAGGGCCCGCGGTACTCGGAGTCAATTCCCTTTATCTCTCCGAGGCTAAGCTGCAGAAACAGTCCTTGTGTTCTGCCAGCTACTTAATCTCTTTGCCTCATTTCAAGCTTCAATATACTCTTTTGAAAAAGAATCTTACCCAAACCTCCCCCGAAGCCAACTGGCAGAAGCAGCTCTGCTTCCTGGAGTCCAGTGCTCTCATGAATGTTCATAATGTTGTCTGCCGTCATTAAGAAAGTGTTCAATCATGTGCCATACCCTATTTAAGAACACAGGGGAGTGTGTCAAATCGCCTTATTTCTAGGTAGCTGTCATCCCACTGTGGGATCACCTCGTGCCCAGAGATTCATTCCTTTCAGAATCAAGTTTATTAGTTGTTACTGCCTTTTTTAAATGGGCCCTCTGCCTCCGTGGTGAGTTAGGGGCTGCTGTATACTTCAGGGGTTCCCCCGAGCCCCCTCTCCCCCCGGGGGTTGGCCCCAGCTATTTTTTCCCAAGTCACCAGATCTCAAGTCTATGAAGTGTGGCTTAACCAGCAAAGAGGAGTGGTTTTGTGGGAGGGCTCTAGTCCCAGATGTTTTGGGTTCAGATACCAGCTCTTCTGCTTACTAGTTCAAGTCATTGAATGTTTCTGTGCTTTACGATGTGCTGTTTAGTGTGACTGGCGGGTAATAAGTGCTTAATATGTTAGGTGTTCTATCAAGCCCCTCCCCCTCCTGCGTTGAGGGATGAGCCACTGATTGGCTGATACACTTGATCCACGTTGATACACTTCTTTTCTTTGGCTCAAGAACTGGCAGAGTTGGGTCAGTGGGTGAGGTTTCTTTTACTTTCAAAATATATTCGGAATCCTTCCCCATACCATAAGAGACTCCTAATCTCACAAAACAAACGGAGGGTTACTGGGGGGTGGGAGGGTAGGGATAGGGTGGATGGGTGATGGACATTGGGGAGGGTTTGTGCTTTGGTGAATGCTGTGAAAGATGTAAGCCTGATGATTCACAGACCTGTACCCCTGGGGCAAAGAATAAAAATAAAATTAAAGAAAGAAAGAAAGAAAGAAAGAAAATATATTCGGAATCCAACCACTTTTCCCCATCCCCACCCCCATCCCTTTTGGTCCAAGCCTTCAGACACGTCTTACCTGAATGTCCTTGTATCTTCGTCCAAATGTCTTCTCCTCGAAGAGATTCACCTTTTGGCATTTTCCTCTCTTACTCGTCGTCTCCCTTACCTGGTGCTGGTTTTCCTTTTCCCGTAATTTCTACACATCCTCTGTCTTGCTACACATGGTGTGTTTAGTACGGCCCTTCGTTTGCGTTTCCCGCGCTAGGGTCGAAGCTCCACGCGGCCGGTGGATGCTGGCCTGTTCTCGGGTGTAGCCCAGCGCATGCAAGAGCAGCACCCGAGGCAGAGAAGGGGTCCGCAGTGTTTGCTGAACACAAGCGTGAATGGATGTTGTGCAGGGAAGACAGAGTGACGGAGAGATGGCCGTGATGGCAGTGTGGAAGCTGCTATGACACGGAAAGCCATGTGGAATCACACGTAAGAACAGCGTGAGTCAGAGACACAGAATGCTGCAGAGTGTGTCCGCAGAGCGCCGCCTGAACCTCCCGGTTTCATGTTCATCTTTGCGGGCATATGTAGATACATTCGCCGGCATCTAGTCCCCCTCCCCCGTGTCTCATCACAGGTGCTCAGTAAATGCACCTGGAGCGACTCACTGTCAGCTCCGTAATTGTCAAGACTCGGGTGTGTGTGTGAGGGAAACTTAACGTCTGAGGAGAAGGAAGAGGCTGGACTGAGGGTCGATCGTGAATTACAGTTTTCCCCCAAGAGGGCATAGCGGACAGATCTCGCTTGGGCTTTGATTTCCAGCAGACATGGATCTGATTCCAACGCTGTCACTTTGTAATTGGGGGGCCGTGGTTAGGGTGTTTGAGAACTCAAACCTTCAACGTCCTGGCTGCAAAGCAGGGAGAAGTAATACCTGACTTAGGAATGTTATGCTAAAAATAAGAAATAACTTGGTGGAAGTGTGTGTTTAATAAATATTAGACATTGTTGATATGTTATTTTTGTTGAATATACATGGAAAATTTAGGCTTCATTTAGATTTATATTAGTCTTTATAATATAAAAAAATATATAAATATAAAATAAAATGTATATAAATATAATATAATATTTAGTCTATGGGCTGAATTATGTCCCCTGAAATTAATATATTGAATTATTAATCCTCAGTGTGACTGTATTTGGAGACAGGGCCTAAGAGGGGGTAAAAAAGATTAAATGAAGTCTTAAGGGTAGGGCTCTGACCCAATGGGATCAGCCTCCTCGTGAGAGGAAACACCAGAGAGTCTGCTCTCACATGCTCTCTGTCATGTGAGGACACAGGGAAAAGGTAGCCGCAGCGAGTTAGAGGAAGGTCCCCCCCCCCACCTGAAACCACTGATCCTGAACTTCCCAGCCTCCAGAACTGTGAGAAATAAATTTCTGTTGTTTAAGGCACCCACTCTGTGGCATTCTGTAATAGCCGACCAAGATGATGACAACAATATTCACAGACTGAAACTGAGGTAAACCTTCAGCTTGTAGTCAGCATCTGGGATGACACTGGGCAGTTCCAAATTCTCGAGATAGGTATTCTCAAGGCCTGTGTATCATAGAGACTCTTGGAAGTGGACGGAAATTCCAGAAAGAGTTCTTGCTCCTGCAGAAAACTGGACTGCTGCTTGGGATTTGCAGTGGAAGACCCAACAGTGAGGAGGGAGCCCAACTCTCCCTATTCAGAATTGCTCCAGGTTACAGATGTTAGGGGAGGGCAGAAGTGTTGAAAATACTTCTTTCTTAGTTCATGTCTTCTTGATGAAACAGACAGAACTGAGCCTGCAGAGGAAGGGCACTAGTGCCCAAAGCTGAGTGGGGCCAAAGAAGGAGAGGGCTGATGAATCATCTTTGTCTACTAAGTGTTCATCCCTTAGCTTAGCTATCCTTAGCTTTTAAAGGCAAAAACCTGGTACCACCACATTGAAATGTGGATTGTTTTTTAACTCTAGGTGCCCATTATCATTAAAAGATATTCATATTCCTACTTCACATATAGTTGATAGAACTGACAGTGATTGTTCAGCTATAGCGAATGGACTAAATTCTCTAAGATATCACCGAGAGATTTATAAAGCTTTTTTATGATTACTCTCTGGGCAGTCCTATCAAGTGATTGTCCTTTACCCAAGGTTTAGGTCTAGGTTGTGCTTCTCAATGTGCAATCTTTATTTTTACCATCAGTGTATTGATTGTTTCACATTGATAATATTTTCTGCAACTCAAGAGATTTATCCTCCTAATTGGGTATTGTTATTTCCCTTGCTTGGGTAGCCAAAATATCTGAATTTGCCCTAATTAGCATTGACTTCTTTGGGCTGATAAAGAGCCCTACAAGCTAAGTCATGATATGCATAAACAGTAAACTTAGTTTCCTCAAGAGTCAATACTTTTCCATTTGGTTTATGACAATTTAGAAAGCTCCACAAAACCTTTACCAGAAATAATCCTGAAAAGTTTTCAAAGCATAAAACACACACACATGTAAAACATATTTACTACAATATGGAGATTCACTTAAAACCATTTTAGTCAATATCCTTTCTTGTAGGAGGTTTAAACTCTCCAACTATATTCAACAGAAACAGTTTAGTGAAAGTAAGAACTGGTGATATTGCAAAGCACTGATGAACAAAGCAAAGTCCTTGGCTTTGGGAGCCCATGGATTAGTGAGGGGAGAGATACAAGTTTGATAGCAATTATAACACAGTGTGATATCTGTTGAGGGAAGGAGAGGTTCACGGGGTGCTACAGAAAGGAAAAGGAGAGAGACATTTAACTCAACATAATTGAGAGTGTCCCAGAAGTTTTCTTAAATATATTACACCTAAGATGGCTGTTGAAAGGTAAATGGAAATTATCCAGATGGGTAGGGAAATGCTGGAAGAAGAGTAAAACCCTACAGGCAGAAAAAGCAGCGTGATCAGAGATTGGAAAAGGCAGGGTGTATTTGGGGAAACTTCATGTTATGAGAGTAGAGTATCACAGGTGATGAGGCTGAGGCCAAACCATGAAGAATCTCACATCTTAGGATGTTTGGGTGGAGAGACACCATGTGCTTTAAAAAGTGGAGTGTTGTGATTATTTTGTACTTTAAAAGTATCACTTATTGTCCCAAAGAATAATGATAGTATCTACCTATCTTTTCTCATTTAATCTTCATCATAATCTGTGTCCAGCTGAGTATTTGTAATATATTGGACTCTACTAGAAAGATAGTGGTTTTGATAGAGCTACCCTACGACCCAACAATTGCACAAAGGATACAATCATGGTGCTCTGAAAAGGCACCTGTATCCCAATGTTTATAGAAGCAATGTCCACAATAGCTAAAGTACGGAAAGAGCCCAGATATCCATCGACAGATGAACAGATAAAGAAGATGTGACACACACACACACACACACACACACACACACACAGGAATATTACTCAGCCATCAAAAGAGTGAGATCTTGCCATTTGCAATGACATGGATGGAGCTAGAGTGTATTATGTTAATGGAATAAATCATTCAGAGAAAGACAAATACCATATAATTTCACTCATATGTGGAATTTAAGAAACAAATGAACATAGGAGAAGGGAAGAAAAAATAAAATAAGATGAAAATTGAGAGCGAAGCAAATATTAAGAGAATCAGAACTCTAGGAAACAAACTGAGGGTTGCTGGAGGGGGGTAGGTGGGATAATCAGGTAACCGGGTGATGGGCATTAAGGAGGGCGCATGTTGTAGTGAGCACTGGGTGTTATATGCAACTGACGAATCACTAAATTCTACCTCTGAAACAAACAAACAAGAAGATACTGGTTTTGTGCTATTCCCTTATTTATCCTTCTTAAGTTTTATCCACATTTAATTTTCAGTTATTCGTGGTAACTAATAATGACAGGATAGATGTTGTGATAACTTGTATAACTCTATCCATTTTTTAGCCTGAATTTTACCAGTTAAGTGGGAACATGTTCAAAGAAATTATGGGGCTTGCTGAGAACTGAAACAAGCAGTCTCCCTTGTCCATGTTGAACAACACTGGAGTAGACGTTGTTTCTTATTATTGTGTTAATCGGTGCTGGGACCAGGCAAAAATAATTTAGCTGTTTGTTTCAAGAAATGCCTGTTCATGGAAGAAAAGAAAATCAGTCACAGGAAAAGAAAAGAGAATCAATGAAGCAGCTTACTCATCAAGACTTGCTTCGAGACCTCTGCCTCTCTGTCTCTACCAATCCAAAGTGATTTTAATAATAAAAAATTCTACTCAATCTCAACCAGTTTCCAAGTTATAAGACTCACCTTAAACCTACCCAGCCACAACTCTAAAACTCTATAAATACTCTGTCCTAATTTCTCATTTTGAGACATTATTAAGATTCTATCAAGGTAGTGTTCTGCCCCACTGGTCCACAGATTTTCCAGTGTTTTTACTGGGAGGATGGACAGTTAATACTATTCTGCTCTAAATTAGCTTTGACATTCTATGTTGGAATATAATTTTCTCCATGGTATTCTGATGAAGGTACTGCAGCAACATTGCCCATAAGACAGTGTCTCAAGACTTGGTGAGAACTGCTGGATAGATAGGAACACAAATTGATGAAGTCATTTACTTTTTGCAGACACAATTTTATCCAATGATGTGTGGTGAGAGCTGGTAGCAGTGTGGAGATGTTGAGTGGTGGTGAGAGTGAGGGAGTTTCCTCATTGCTGCTAAAGTGGACACTTATTTCCCTGAACTATGCTAAATGCTAGTACATTTCTGGAAAAGAGCAGAAGAAGTGTTTACCTAAGGCTGCTCGATACTTCTCTATGACTCCTCATTACTATCACACTAAAGCCCAATGTATGCTTCTGATGCCCTTTATAACCTGACCCCAGCTTACTCCTCCATTTATCCTACTCATCCCTACACTGCTCTCCGCCCCCCCCACCCGTCTTGTAGCCACACAGATTCATTTTGCAAATATACTAGGTACTTGGTTGTCTCTAGGCCTCTACACATGCTGTTTCATTTGTTTGGATCCATTTTCTCCACATTTAACTGGGTAATATCCCCACACTTCTTTCCTATTTCAGGTTGGTTATTACTTCCTCTGGGAATCATTTTATGAAACTCTAACACTATCCCAGTGCCACTCCTGCCTAATCTCATGGCATTCTGTGGTCGCCCCGATGGAGGACTCATTACACTGTATTATAGTCAGACTTCACCTGTCTGTCCCTTACTCACTCCAGACAGTAAGCTCCTGGGGAGAGAGATCGTATATTATTTTTTTATGTACTTCCCATTTAGGGTACTGCCTGCATAATAGCTACATAATAAATATTTGTTGATTAAATGAATAAACACTTGGTGTGACTGCCTTCGCAGACCTGAAATCCCCTCTTCTCTCATTCTCCAGTATCTGTGGTGGTCGTCAGACCATTTCCTCCTATGGGACACTATGCCCAGCCTGTTAGTTTTGAAAATTTGTATCACGTGTTGATTTTGCTTCCATGAAGCATTTTTTTTCCCCTTCATCGATTTTATGTGTCACAGGATTACTTGCATCCTAGCTGTTTATAGAACTTGAACTAGGAACTAAATAGCAAGTTTTAAAGCTGCAAGCCCCGTGAAGTATTTATTTCATGGGCCTTCTCTCATTTAATTCTTGTACCCTTGCCGCATATAATCAATAAGATTACACATTGGAATCACTTCCTCCTGAATAATCAAACTTGTTTTTTGTTTGTTTGCTTGTTTTTTGAAAGATTTTATTTATTTGTTTGACAGAGAGAGAGACAGTGAAAGAGGGGACACCAGCAGGGGGAGTGGGAGAGGGAGAATCAGACCTTCCTGCAGAGTAGGGATCCCAATGCGGGGCTTGATCCCAGGACCCTGGGATCATGACCTGAGCCGAAGGCAGACGCTTAACGACTGAGCCATCCAGGCGCCCCAGTTTTCTTTTGCTTCTAACTCCAGGTCTTGGCATACAAAATTATCCTAGCCGTCTTGTTTCATGACGTCAGTGCAAAAGTCCCTTTGGTCTTCCACGTTGTGCATTCTTCCCTCTGAGCCCTCACGCTGCCCCACTTCCACCCAAGGGGTTACTTACCATTGAATTATTGGAACTGCCTGAATTTCTGTAAGACCTCAATGCTGTCGAGGCTTGTTTCTTGAAGTTTTTCAAGCATCAGTGAGTGTGTGTAAGAACCAAACACAAGACGGTGAGGGAACCTGAACAGACCTAGGTGTTATGGGGCAAGATCAATACCTAAGGTGCCGGTCATCTTGGGATGACTGCGCCTAGCAGTGCAGTCCTGAGGAGCAAGTCCGAGTGTTGGGGTTTGAAGAATACCAAGAAGTCCACCTGCTCCAAAATACCTTATTCACCAGCTGTCATGATTTCTAATGACCACTGTTTGAAAAGCATATTTCATTTTATTTTATTTTATTTTATTTTATTTATTATCTCATTAAGTTCAATTAACCAACATATAGTACATAATTAATTTTTGATGTAGTGTTCAAAGATTGGTTAGCTGTGTATGACACCCGTGCTCATCAGATTACGACTATCTTTTATTTTAAAAAGGCTTCCAAGGGCCATATGTACCCCAATGTTCATAGCAGCAATGTCCACAATTGCCAAACTGTGGAAAGAGCTGAGATGCACTTCAACAGATGAATGGATAAAGAAGATGTGGTCCATATATACAATGGAATATTACTCAGTCATCAGAAAGGATGAATACCCAACTTTTGTATCAACATGGACGGGACGGGAGGAGATTATGCTGAGTGAAATAAGTCAAGCAGAGAAAGTCAATTATCATATGGCTTCACTTACTTGTGGAACATAAGGAATAAAATGGAGGACTCTAGGAGAAGGAAAGGAAAAGTGAATTGGGGTAAATCGGAAGGGGAGACGAACCATGAGAGACTATGGATCTGAGAAACAAACTGAGGATTATGGAGGGGAGGGAGGTGGAGGGATGGGTGAGCCTGGTGGTGGGTATTAAGGAGGGCACGTATTGCATGGAGCACTGGGTGTGGTACATAAACAATGAATCTTGGATCACTGAAAAAAATAAAATAATAAAAAAAAAGCCTTCCAAAATGTAAATTTCACAGAAAAAGATGACACAACTTCGTATTCATGGTGCCTATTATAATTTCAGTGGAATTGACTTTAGAAAGGGGAAGGGGAGTCTAGATGTGAGATCCAGCTCTGAGGATTTGAACCATAGAGCAGACCTCTGGAGAGGAGACAGATGTTCTTTTTTTTTTTTTTTTTAAAGATTTTATTTATTTATTTGACACAGAGAGAGAGATTACAAGTAGGCAGAGAGGCAGGCAGAGGGGCAGGGAGAGGAGGAAGCAGGCTCCCTGCTGAGCAGACAGCCCGATGCGGACCTCGATCCCAGGACGCTGTGATCATGACCTGAGCCGAAAGCAGAGGCTTTAAACCACTGAGCCACCCAGGCGCCCGAGGAGACAGATGTTCTAAGACAGATTTCAGGTAGTTTGATGTGGTCAACAATCAATACTCCAATTTATAATGGCTACCAGTCCCAATCCCCATTCAGGACCCTAGACCCCTCCTCTTCCTTCCATTGTCTATAGGAGAGTCTCTAGAAATTTCTCTGTCAGTTAAAAAAAAAAGAAAAAAATAAATTTCTCTGGCAGTTTCTTTTCTATCAGTTCTGTCATTTCTTTGTCTCCATGGTTGCCTGGCTTAGGAATCCTCATCTCCACTGTGTCCAAGGCTACAGCTGTTGTTTCTGCTGATTGCTTCCTGCATCCTGGGAATCTGACTTATATACTATTTATGCTGTTAGCACTATGATAGATTGTGTGACAGCACAGCTAAGGCAAGCCTCTAATACCTGATAAAGCTTCACAAACAGCTGTGGGATAAACAAGGGAATCGGCAACCTAGAGAACAACTTATAATTGTTAAAATGTGGCCACTTGTACGACTTCCCGACTCCGTTTTATCCTTGCTGGTTACTGTGTTAAACCTTACCTGTGTCTGTCATATTTGGTTTCTCTCCTTTTGGGCCCTCACAATACATAGAGTTTTAACACCCTTGCAGGCAGATAAAACCATGAGACTAGTTCTGGTCAATGGCTTGCGAATGAAGACAGGATGTGGGAAGTCCCAGGCAAAATTTATTTTGCAAGCCCTTGCCTATATAAACAATTTGATCTAAAAATATATTACAAAGTTCATGGGGTCATGTAAGGTATTTATCAATGAAGATTTAGGATAATGGTTATAGAAGAAGTACATGGATATTTGATTATTGCCCAATAAGTGCAAGTGGAGATTTTTTTTGTAGTGTCCAGGCACCATCTCTTTTATTTTTCTGTCCAAGAATTTTCTTCTTCTTCTTTTTTTTTGTTATCAAATGCACCATTTTGGGGCTAATTTCTTATCTTCCACTGGGAGAAAAGGGTGACAACACTGTTATTACTTACAGTGCTCTGACTCTTTGGAAGCTGTTTGTGTTGAAACAATATAGACTTTCTTGGTTCCTGGTTCTCTGGTTCCAGGTGTTTCTGTCCTCACTCCTGACCCTGTATTACCCATCCTGCCATTCCTGAATACGGGCTTCTGATGATTCCCTCAAAGGTTGTTACTAATTTTCTTCTCTCTCTCTCTCTCTCTCTCTCTCTCTCTCTCTCTCTTTTTAAGTGATGATGAGCTCACGTGCAAGTCTTCCCCTTGCATGAAGGAAAATGTAATTATCATTTTTTTTGCTTAAGTGTACTTACTGTATAAAGAGATTACAACACATCTTCCAACCATTTCTTCTCTTAAACTCCTTAGGCTGTGATCTCTGCATTCCTAAAATGTGATCTCTTTCAATGTTGACCACATCCCTGAGTTTCACACGCTGACCACAGCAGGCAGGATCGTTGAGGGGTTCATGAGCAGAGTGAGAAGAACAGTCTCATTCACACGAGGAACATCTGGCCCCTCATTGGGCATGTTTAAGACAGAGCCGGAAGAAGGGGCTAGCACCACCACAATTGGAGGCAAGAGAAGACATCAACTAGAAGAGCCCACTGGTGTTGGACAGTAATGATTTAAACATTTGCCCGTGAAGGAGAGAAGCGATCCCCACATCTTCCCAAGCCTCTCTGTCATGTAATGCTGAGCCTTCAAGCGGGGTGTCATCTGCTCTGCATGTCAGCAGTGTGTGTGTGTGTGTGTGTGTTGGGGGGGGCCACAGAATAAAGGCTTCCTGCTGCCACCCTTGGGTGCTATGGACTGAAGGTAGTGTTGCAAATTACACAGAGACACATGAGAGCTGACATAGGGGCCCAAACATAGTTTTAGCCCCATGGATGGTGGGGGGACAGATGGAAGTTCAGAACAAAGGACTTCTCTTATGTCCAGTGTGAGTGAGAATCACCCAAAACGAACATATCAGTACCATTCTGGTGGCTCAACCCTATGTGATTCCATAAAAGAAGTATCACGCTCCTGGAAGGAACAATTAGGCTAATCTTGAGTGACAGCGTGGAAGCAGGTTGCTTGCTGACCCATGAGGGGCAGGTAATGTGAGTGAAAAATAAGCTATTTTTGTGTAAAGTCTCTGAGGTTTTTTGTCACCACAGGGAAACCTAGGCTATTCTGACTGATGCAGATCCTATACACAGGGGCTCACTCTTCAGCCACAGGCCAGGCTCCCTACTTCATAGTTCTCGCATTATAAGGCTGAATTGAAAATTACATGAGTAAATACATGTATAGCATTTAGAAAGGTAAATGTGAGCTATCATTTGCAGTTACAACTATTGGCATTTGTTCTTGTGTTAGAGACTAACTTTGTAGCGAGATATTTTTCAAAGGTACATATTTCATATAGGTTAGTCCCCAAGTGTAGTTGAGGGTTCTTTCATCTGACTAGATCAAGACCTGTCCTTTGTGTTCTCTTTTCTAGTTCTGTAACTGATTTTTCTACAATGATAGACGATGGAAAATTTTACTCCTACTCATGAGTAAATTCCATCCTTTACTCTCAAGAGAACAAGCTCCCCCTGTGATCCAAACAGGACCACAATAATTTAGGGTGCAGAACATATATTGAAATCTGATTCATCAGTTTTGGGGTCCAAATTAAGCTTCCCAACTCTTCATAATAACAACTACAAACGTTGGTTGAATGTTTACCATTTGCCAGGCAGGCAACCTTCTAGGTGCTTTATATACATTATCTCATTCCTCATCCTTACGCAACCCAATCTCTCAGGCACTGTAGTTCCTGCTATACGTATTATGAGGAACTGAGGTACAGAGAGGCTGATTACTTTGTCCAAAGTCATGGAGCTGCTCAGTGTTTGACCCACAATTTCAATGTAGGGATTCTGGTCTCAGAGTCTAGGTTCATAACTACTTTACACTGTCTCTGCTTATTCTGCTAACATGCCAACTTGAGACATTTGCCTCCTTTGCTTTTGTTTTGTTTTTAATAGTCGTGCTTCTAGGAAGAGTTGAAGATCGGAGATGAGGCCTGTGCCATCATCCTGTAGTCTTCTGGATCTCAGGATCAGACTTCAGAATTCTCAAGAACACACACAAGTACATGTGCGTGCGTGCACGCACACACACACATTTCCTCAAGTGCATTGGGTGAATAATGAACTTTTGCCAATAGGTGGTGTCGAAGTCTTCATTGATTTATGCAGGAGGTATTTATTGTATCTACTATGTGCCAAGCATTGTGCCAGGCACAAGGACAGTGAACAAGACAGTCTCTCCCCTGAAGGAGCTTAGAATCTCAGGAATGCCCTGAAGGAGCTTAGAATCTCAGGAATACTTCACAGCATTCTAATACATTTTCACAACTCCTATCATCCAGGTTTCAGGACACCCTGCCGCAATGGAGAATCTTCGTACATTATCAGCATTCTATCCATGCCTTTTTGTTTGTCGTAAATCATTCAGTGTGAAGTATGAGTTTCAAGTCAAATTATGCCAGTGGAACTGATGAGGGGTGGTGAATGACCCCAGTGGAGGAGAAGAGGGACTGGTAGGCTGGAGTGACCTTGTGGAAAGGACTTCGTGTGATATGTACCAACCGCAGTCCAAAGTATGGGGAGGACAGCAGAGCTTCCTCTCTCATTTGGCAGGGTGCCAGGGTGAGAGCGTAACTAAAAAAAATCAACACAATCCCCAGAGCAACACAAGAGCATTTAATCCTGAGAAGGCTTCTTCTGGGTCGGTCCTTTCCGCCATTGAGTCTCAGAGCCTGGCATCAAATTTCAGCCAGAGACAGGCATGGATGCTTCTGGAGACCGTCCTGCAGAACCCATGAATTTCAGCATTGGTGGGGCAGGGAACTTTGCCACCCGAAGTGGAGACTCTCTTGGGGTTCATTTGGTGTCATCTCAGCGGCTGACGGACAGTAACTCATAGAACGTACTGTGCACCACTGTCCTTATTTCCCCCTTCAAATCACAAATATTTACTAAGCCTTATCTGCCAGACACTGTGCTACACAGGCCACATGGAACGATAAATAAAATGTAGGCACTGCTTTTATAGAGCATCAGCCTTGTGGGGGATATACTTCACGGGTCATGCGATTGAGTCCTGCCTCAGGCTCTGGGCTCAGTGGGGAGTCTGCCTGAAGATTCTCTCTCCCACTCTCTCTGCCCCCCCCCACTTGTGTGTGTGCTATTTCTCTCTCAAATAAAATAAACGTATCTTAAAAAAAGATGTCGGAGGAAAGGTACCTCTTCTTAAGAGGGAAGTTGGGGTACAGATGGAGAACAGAACTCTTGACATCTTCAGATGGGGCTAAATTATATTTTAACATCATCTTATTTCCAAGTTATGCCTCTTAGCTGATGCAGCCTTGAGGAAAGTGCCCATCAAATATGATCATCTGTCCTCTTGATTGATGATCGCTAAAGAGACAGGGTCCATATCTTTCAACTTCCTTTGTCATTGCACTCCGTTCCACACCCTGCTTGCTGCTGATAATGTTAGCATACTTCTGATTTAAGCAGAGAGCTATTAATGACTTCATCTGGCCTCTCTACTGAAAATAGATCTTTGGTCAAAAGAAGGTTATGTGAGATGGGGCCCTCATTTGATCCTTATCTGTTGGTATAACTGCTATTTATTTTCAAGTGTTTTGCGTGACCAGACTATTTTAAAGACTGACTCTTAAATATGCTTCAATGAAAGTAAAACTTCATAATTTAAAAAAAATAGAGAAAATTTAAAAAGACGGATAAGGTTGTAAAGGGGCAGGAGTTGAGTGACTAAATGAATTCAAATGATTCTCTTTGCCAGGATAAGGGGAAGGTTTTCCTCCCTAAAATTAAAGTGGTTGGGGAGAGGGAAGCATTTGTTAAGAATTAGCCTTTCATGAATGGAGTAAAGGAGAGGCATAGTTCTAGTAACCTGGACTTAGTGGAACTATGGGCAGAAGTGATGGCAGGGGAGGTTCCAGAAACGGAGATGAGTTAGAGCTGTTCACACTTTGTGAGAAACAATATGGAATCAAGTGGAGCAAACTGGCTAAGAGGAGGAAGATTCTAGAGCCAGACAGAAATGTATTAAATTTCTGGCTCTAGGGCGCCTGGGTGGCTCAGTGGGTTAAAGCCTCTGCCTTCTGCTCAGGTCATGATCTCAGCGTCCTGGGATCGAGGCCCGCATCGGGCTCTCTGCTCAGCAGGGAGCCTGCTTCCTCCTCTCCCTGTCTCTCTGCCTGCCTCTCTGCCTACTTGTAATCTCTCTCTCTCTGTGTCAAATAAATAAATAAAATCTTAAAAAAAAAAAAATTTCTGGCTCTATATTTTTAATCCTAGTTATGTGTGCCAAGTTACTTTACTTATATAAGATTGGTTATATAAAAATATGTCGATACTCAATAACATTTTTTTTTAAATTTATTTTATTTGACAGAGAGAGAGAGAGAAATCACAAGTAGGCAGAGAGGCAGGCAGAGAGAGAGGGGAAAGCAGGCCCTCTGCTGAGCAGAGAGCCTGATGCGGGCCTCGATCCCAGGACGCTGAGATCATGACCTGAGCCGAAAGCAGAGGCTTTAACCCACTGAGCCACCCAGGCGCCCTCAATAACATTTCTTGAGGTAGGATAGCCATTCTTGTTGCATTAGGTTGTGTGATGCTTCAAGGAGATAATGAATCACACCTGGCACATAGTGCATGCTTAACGAAGAATAGCCCTTAACTCTTTTCAAAGTTGACTATCATCAACATTGCTAAGTGAACACAGACTTCCTAGTGCCCGGGCTAAGACAGGAGTAAGAAGAAGTACTTTACGTAAATACACCAGGAGGGTGAGCCAAAGAAGAAGCATGCATGTGTTCTTACCCAGGGATTCTGGGATACTCTTTATTGCTAGACTAGATCTTGAAAGAACATGAGGCTACTCTAATGGCAGCCAACTTATTGCCATCAGGAAAAATCCTAGAATTTCTAGGGATGGCGCTGAGGAGTAGAAGATATGATGAAAGAGAAATCAAGAGATAGACTCTCACTCCAGGTAATATTATTCAATCTGTGAGTCTAGTCATACCTAAAGTTGCCACTACCCTTGGATTTTCTAATTCTTGAGCTTAAACATTTTTTTTTAGCCTCTTGAGTTTTCTGATACTTGCAACATGAGTCTATATAAAAAAAATGAAGTCACGTCTTTTAATTTTTAATAAAAAGAAGAGTATTCTCTCACTTCTTTACCTGTCTTGGATGCAGATAGGATACTTGGAGGTGAATCAGCTGGCTGCCAGCCGTGAGACAAGGTGTGAGGGGAAAGCGAAGAGAAACGCCGGCTTCTCTTTTCTGATATTATGGAGTCATGGAAATAATGCCAACCTCACTTTTTGAATTAGTTTGCTAGGGCTGCCATACGAAGTAGCATGGACCAGATGGCTTAAATAAAGTAAGTTTATTTTCTCACAGTCGTGGAGGTTGGAAGGCCGAGGTCAAGGTGTTGGCAGGGTCCATTTCTTCTGAGGCCTCTGCCCTTGGCTTGTAGATGGTCGTCCTCTCCGTGTTTTCACATGGCCTTCCCTCTGTGTGCGTGTATGTGCTAAGCTCTTCTCCTTGTTAACAACCAGTCATGTTGGATTGGGGCCCACCTTAATGGCCTCATCTCAACTTAGTGAAAGACCTTATCTCCAAATCCAGTCACATTCGAAGGTATTGGGGGATTATGACTTCATCATATCCATTTTCGGGGGAAAACACTTCAGTCCATAACACTTTTATCCCAGATAAGCAACATCCACAATTGTCATCATATTTGGGATTATTTTATTTATATTTTAGCAGCTAAATGAAATGGCTAAACATGGCTAGAAGAAGCTCATTCTAGTTTCTATTTCTGCAAGTATTTATTTTTCTAGTTTTTATTTCTGCAAATTATTTCTTTTGGCTTACAAAGAGGCAGGCTATCACCTCATGGTTTGATAAAACTCACAATCTTGAGAGAAAGGCATTTATAAAAATAAACTGTTTTGCTCCTGAGTTCAGGAATGCAGATTATATTTCTCCTTCATTTTTTTTTTGAAAGAATGATTTTTCCAGAATTCCATGTCATAAATTTAGGGCTTTAGTGGCTTAGAGAGACCACAGGAGGAGAAAATATTTTCTTAAAAAAGATTTTATTTGGGCGCCTGGGTGGCTCAGTGGGTTAAAGCCTCTGCTTTCAGCTCAGGTCATGATCTCAGGGTCCTGGGATCGAGGCCCGCATCGGGCTCTCTGCTCAGCGGGGAGCCTGCTTCCTCCTCTCTCCTCTCTCTGCCTGCCTCTCTGCCTACTTGTAATCCCTCTCTCTGTGTCAAATAAATAAATAAAAATTAAAAAAAAGATTTTATTTACTTATTTGAGAAAGAGAGGGAGGGAGGTGGGGCAGAGGGAGAGGGAGAGAATCTTAAGCAGACTCTGGGCTGAGTGCCAGGCCAATATGGGACTAAACCTTATGACCCTGAGATCATGATCTGAGCTGAAACCAAGAGTCGGAGGCTTAACCAACTGAGCCACTCAGGCACCCCAGGAGAAAAATTTTTTAAAAAAGCAACGTAGACTAGGCTTCAGATAGCTGAAAGTCTGACCAAGAGAATTAACGATAGCTTTTGTCAATACCAGGGCCCTTTCTAGCTCCTGGATGCCAGAAAAATCCCCCCGCCCCACTATGCCGTTCTGCTCAATCCTAGTCTCTGATTTGGTTACTGCAAAGACAGCGGTTTTCAAGTACACAGTGGACACATTGCCTTTTTGGTAACTTAGCACCGGAGCAGATCGGCCTCATCGCCTTAAGGGGTGAAAAGCTTCTGCAAAGGGGAATCTAGGTCTGTTAGGTGAAAAAAGAAATCTATCTCCAAGTGCTGAAAAGAAAATCTGGGGTATAAAATATCGTCCATGACTTGTTTTCTAATAGTTTCACTAAAAAAAATGGTATTTGAAAACTACTCATTCAGCTACAATAAAGTTTCTTCTTCCAGGATTTTAATATAAAGCCTGATCCTCTATCTCTGCATGGATTGAGCGCCCATGTCTTTTTAACAGAACTTTAGCTTAAAAAGGAGGAAGGAACTCCAGGGGAGGGCGGTGACCTAGAAGGGGACACACACAGCTTTCTCCGATGCTGCATTTTGTCCAACAGGGGGCGCTTGGAGCCCACACATCAATAGCAGCAGCTCCAGCAACGTTTAAGATATCCACTTTCATTGCCATGGTGATTCTTAATTAACACATCGCATCAGGTTTTCATTGACACCAGTAAAATGAGGTGACTGTGACCTTGGTTAATAAAATGTGTAATCATTCTGGAAATATCGAGAGTTAGAAACTTGTTAGATATTTCTTCCTCGTGATTAAACTGGCTTGTGATCAATAAAAACAAAATCTAAATTGCAGATTATTCGAGCTCCATCTCCGGGGGTAAGAATTTTATTTCTTCTTAAAAATAAAGTTGAATATATGCGTGTGATGGTTTAAAGATAAGAAAATAACACAGTAAGTAACATTTTTTTATTATATGAAAAGTATTAAATTGCTTGATAATTCTCATCAAATAAACAGATTCCAAACACAGGGGAAAGGAATTTAATAATGTTATTGATATTTCTAAAATTCTGCTTTTTAAGTTTCAGAGTCCAGATCAAGAAGCAAAATGAGAAAAATGAAATTATCCGACCGTTCTCTTTACAGGTTTCAACCTACAATTTACCACCAGAGGGCGCTCTTCGCTTTGTTATCTTTCAAAAGCCTCGCCCAGCAAGGGCTGCCTTTCAATGGGAACATCACACTTAGCGTCTGTGCATTGTTTAAGAATAATCAGAAGTACCCCACAATGCTGGGCAGATTTCTCCCCGCTAACGCTCCTGTTGATTGTGATGTAAAGTTCTTGACTGAATCAAATGTAAGCGGAAGAATTCAACAAATCCAGATTGCCTGTGCAACTGTCCATAAAATGTACTGCACTATCATCGTTTCTATTCTCATAAAATAGACAAAGCACACAATTAATAAACTTTATGCCTCTCTTATGTTTTTACTTTTATAGAAGCAATTTTGCATATATATCACACTGATAACCATATTTTCGTGTGAGATTTCATAGCACAAAACCGTATAGTTCATTGGTTCCTTTTTTTTAAATTTTCAGAGTGATAAATAGATAATTGACCTTATAAAAATCCCCATCATTGCACTGATTTTATGGATCTGGTCTAGCATGTCCCCGACTCTGAGGTTTTATGTTCGGTTTCTCCGTAGAGTATGCGGTAGATTGTATTATTTGAAAATATTTACTCCACTTCCTCAGAATGGGAAGAAAATACTTCCCCACTCTGTTATGCTAAACTTGGTCAATGGAATGTGAGAAGTAACTGTGCTCTTTTCGAGCAAAGATCTTAAGTGTGATTTAGTACCTCTTGTCCTTCCTTTCTGTCCTGAGAATGTGCATGTTTCGTTACACACGACGGTTGCCTTTTCAGCCGGGGTCCCTGATGGTGAAAAAAGGTGAAGACATGTGACCCAGAACCCAGGTAGTCATAGCCACGTAACACTTGCTAACATGTAGTGTGGCCAAGGAATGGGTTTGTGCTTGTTAGCTACTGGAGTTTTGGGGTTGTTTTTGGCACAGACAGTGGACTAATATAAAAACTGATATGAGGAGAGGGGTGCTGTTGTATGAAAATAAAAATTGCGGACAATTCCTTCAGGGTAAAGCTTTAAGGGGTTGGAAAAGTGGCAGATAGCCTTCCTGATGAACTTATGGCTTTGGCTGGAGAGGTATTTAAATGGAATATTACTAGCTTGCATTATTCGCTATTAGCTGCATTCGGTATTTTAAAAATGAAACGAATCCAGAAAATAACTGGCCTGTTTGCAGGATGAGATGAAAGAGAAAACAGAGAGCTGGAAATTTTGGGATTTCAGGGTTGAAAAATGGGACTGTTTTTAATCTTCACCTGGCAAAAGATAAAATTGAGAAATACATTGAGCCCAAATCACTGATTAAGATGTAGGCTGAAAAGAAATTATTGTGGCCACAATTCCTAAGGGCATAATTCTGAGCTAGCTTGACAATCCCACAGTGTCCTTAAGTCTAGAGAAAAACATTTGTCCACCAAAGAATTGTGAGGCAGGCTGCTGGCACACGAGAATTGGATGAAATAAATAAAGAGCTAACAACATCTTTGAAAGAGTTATATACTGCTCCAAGCCCTGTCATCCTCAATTAAAAGAGATCATGAGGTTTTGAGACAATTTGGGCAAGCAGCTGACGAGGCTGCTCCTTCCCCTAGGACAGACAGCACGATCTCCATTGCCCCCCCGCCCCCCCCAGGATGCAACCAGCAAGAATGACGGAAAAAACCCAAAAGATGTCACGGAGGGTGGAGTCGAGAGCCACCGAAGATGAGCGATTAGGGAGCCACCTGCAGACAACAGAACTGGGGCCTCCTCAGGAACATTCCCTAGCCGAGAATAGGAGGGCCCTGATGTTTGTCCAGCGGCATTTCAAAATTGCTGTGTACCAGTGATTGCTAAGAGCTTCTCTTCCTTCCTCTACGCAGGGGGGCATTGACTGTAGTCATCCCACCCCCGTTCCACTATTTTACATGGCGTGTTCGAATTACTTTATACCTGACTTAGGACTATCATGAGATCTTCAGTGGGCACCAGACACCATCATGGGATGAGACGTCCCAGGAATGTTTGTTGGAAGTGGGTGAGTGATTCTGAAAGAGAAAGCAAGGGACGTGTATACCCACAGGAGGTGGTCTGTGATAGATAGTATTATTGTTCTCTAATACTGATTTCCCTCTCCGGCCCCCTCTGGTGTTGGGCTGGTCTGTGTGACTGTTTCTGACCAACAGGATATGAGCCAATGAGTAACATGCTCTATTTGAAGAGGAGTTTCAAATGTGATTGCCTCTTATTCTTAGTCTCCGCTATGAAAATGAGCACCCCTCACAGAGGGGCTTAGCCTTTACCTGAGGTCCTTGAATGAAAGGACATGCAGAGCAGAGCTAAGCAGCCCTGTCTACTCCAAAAATGCAGACATGTGAGAGAGAATAAATGTTTGCTGTTGCAAGCCACTGGGATTTTGGATCGTTGGCTTCACAGCAAGCTGACTGATGTAGGACATGAGATCTCGTCTGAGATTCCCTTTGCAGTTTTGTTCAAAGGAGATAGTACACATACATATATTAATTTGTTTTTTTAAAAAAAACAATTATTTTAACTACAGCCTTCCAAAAATCTCAGCTTATATGCCAAATACAATGAAATGTGTTTTTTCTTATTGTAATGAAGCAAACACCTGCTGATGTTGTAACCTCCAACACAGTGTATTTCCAATTGAAAAGCATTTCATAAAAGAATAAAAGGTCACTGAGTTACTTTAGGAGGACTCTATGGTACATCTGTAGAGAAATAATGAGTTTGCAAATGCAAAAACCATTTGCAACATATTCCCTGAATGTGAACCGGACACTTTGGAAAGCTACATATGAATTATTGACATACAGTGTACTCCTGAGAAAAGTCTGTTTCTGTTTCTCAGTTCAGCACTCAGCCAGCGAGTCTCCAACCCGGTGGTGTGTCGCACTAGCACGGAGACTCACTTAGGAGTGCATCCCATGTGATATGCTAGCTGTGAAGTAACAACATTCGCTAACAATTTTCTTTTATGAATCAGAGTGCATCCAAGATTATCCCTGTAATAATCACAGGTTTGTGTTAATCCAAATAAACTCTCCTGTGGGAGAGAGTCATGGGTGGAGTTAGATTGTAGCACCCTAGTTACCGCACAGGATCTCGGGTCGATTTGTTTTTCAGGCCACGGTATAAACTGCCCTTGGGAATGGGATCCGCACAGGAATCTCATCTGCCACGTCAACGCGTAGCAGGGGCAACGTTGAAATCTCTTAAAACTCCTGTGAGACCTGATGTGGCTTCAAATGGAGACAAATCAAAGATCAGAGGTGCAGCGCCAATAAGTAGTGGGAAGCCCTGCTCTTCTAGCTTGGAAATAGGACAAGTGGATGGAACGAAAAGTGTATCACTGGAAAAATGGCGGAAAGATCCTTCCGCTCGAACATGTTTCCCACCCCAGGTTTTCTATTTGCGTTAATACAAGCTGCCTTCTAAATGCAAAAACCCACTAGGAAGAAAGAGTAGACATTTAACTTTCCTAATGCTGTAGGGAATAATTCTCTGAGAATTCAGTCTGGTAAGGGGGATCTTTCTGCAGCTGGAGCTGGACATGTTAAGGTGTACGGGAGACTTGGGTGAGGCGACCGAAAGAGCAGTGCACAACCACGGTCACAGGTCATGTGCCATTTCTGACCTGTGCTGGGCACTCAGCACACAAGAATGACTGAAAGGACACACAATGCCCATGGTGCTTAAGGACAGTTAGGACTTTAGAGATCTTCTGCCAATTTAATTTTCTTGCTTTACAGCCTGTCATTCTCCTGTACTAAATCCCACATAGAACGTGGTCGGTCCCCCAAGCACATCCCCCATAATGGGACTTCTGCCTGGATTGGTTTTTTGTACTGTCAGCCATAAATACTTACTGATCCTTTAATGTCTGTCTCAAATGTCTCTGCCTCTCTGACACCTGATTGATTCCCTTGACAGATGAAGCTCCCTCTTTCCCATTTTGTTCTCACTCTCCTGGGACTTCGCACACTGTCCTGTCATTGTTTGTTTGGGCACTACGGATATATTGAACACAATGTTCAAGGCTTATTTATCTTTGTAGCCTAATCCCTTTACCTGAGCATCTTACACATAACGAACGTTCAATAAAAGCTTGCCCTCGGGGTGGAGAGAAGAGGAGAGAGGAAATCAGAAAAGTTATATAGATGCAAAATGGTAGCGAGAGCTTTCCAAACAAACTTCATCCATTGTGAAGTTTTCCCTAGGGTGACTGCTGGTCCGAGCGCCCCTGGGGATCATTTTGCTTGCAGATTTTGGTCCCTGACAAGAGTCCTAGATAGATTTTAGTCCTGCAGGGCATTCTCCCTCCCAATAGAAGCTGTGGCTGGCAGTGGCTAGGTGTTGTGGAGAGGGCTTGTGGCTGCTTGGAGTCCTGCCTTTTTACCCACAAAGGATGTTGATTACTTTGGATCAGAAAAGCTCCCTCTTCCCGACTTTTGCATGCCAGGTTGGCTGCAGAAGCATTATGGACATTTCCCAGACTTCTTTCTGCTCAAAGCTGAGCTTTCTTTTTCATGCTACATTTCCTTTGCTTTGATCTGCTGGTGGTCACCCCCACTTTGGCTTGTAAAGCAGCATCATTTGGGGACCCTGCTGTCATGCCTCCTCTGAGTGCATCCCACCTGGCAATGCTGGTGGCAGAAGGCCTTGCTTTTTTGCCAGCTACACTAGTTTTGTCATTGGGCTATAAAGGTGCCATTATTTGTTTCCTTATTGGGGAGTGTATGTATCTATATGGAGAGGGAGAGAGAGCAAGTCGGAGAGAGGGAGAAAGAGGAGAAGGGGAGGCAGAAGGAAGGAGGTATTCTCTGCTGAAGAAGGTTAAGAATAGTATTTTATTTGGGCTTGCGTTAGACTGTGAAGTCGATTGACGAAACGCTTCCCTGCCTTATCGGGCATTTTCTGCCTCTAGCTGGTACTTCCTCATACCTATTGTGCGTGCTGTTCGTTGTTTTTCCACAATGTCTTACCTCACTAGATAGTGCCAGCCTATTAATGATTGCTGCCATTTATTGAAGACCTACTTGGGCAAATACTGCAGATGTCTTATGTCTAATTATTGCAAAGGCATCACAATAAAGGGCCAGTGCTATTTTCAATGCTCTCTAGATGAGAGAGCTGAGAGTCGTAGGGTTAACGTGATTTGCTTAGTTACCTATCTAGGAAAAAGGAGAACATAGATTCGGGATTCCAGCTCAGGCTACCTGGTTCCAAGACCCATATCTTTCCTCTAGAGTGTTCTGCCTCTGTTTTCTGTTTCTCTCCATCTCCCAGGGAACACCCTTACCCCTGCCCTGCTTCCCTCTTCCACAGGCTGGAAAGTAATGGGTAAATCAGAAGCTCTAATCGCAGAGCCTTTGGTACTTAAAATATGTACTAACCCTTTCAGATGGCAGAACACCTTCACCCACTCAAATGACCATTCTCGCCCCGCCCAAAGGTTTTGAAGTAGAGACATTTTTTGGGAATTCACTCAGCAGGCACAGGTACTTTAATGGACAGTGTTTTTCTGTTCACAGGGTCTTTTCACTATAGGTCTCCACCACCCTGAATTCTTTGTAATGGTACCCAGAAGCCAGGTGGGATTCTGTTCCAGGTGAGGTTCTCAAGCACTACTTGCTTCTGCTCAGACTTGACATCAGAGTGAACTCTCACTCAAGTCTTCTTTTAGGTACAAAGAATCAAGGAATCTTGGACTTGAAAGAATTTTTTAAAAAGTCTAATCCAGTGATTCTTAGTCTGGGGCAAGCATCAGAATCACTTTTCAAGGTGTAAAGTGACAGACTCCCAGACCCAGTACTGTGGGATCCTTGTTTTGTAGGTCTTGAGTGGTGGCTCAGTTCAACAAGTGATTCTGAAGGGTAGACATGTGGAGAACCATGAATTTAAATTACTTCTCATGATATATGAATACTTTCTTGCTTGATTTGATTTTCTGTTTTTTCATTTTTGCATCCCTGGGAAATATGCAAAAAGCAGAACGTGAAGATTATTTTCTGCTCAGTTCCATAGAGAAAATCAGTGACTAGGGTATCGAATTAGGAATGACTAAGTCGGGCGCCTGGGTGGCTCAGTGGGTTAAAGCCTCTGCTTTCGGCTCAGGTCATGATCTCAGGGTCCTGGGATCGAGGCCCGCATCGGGCTCTCTGCTCCGCAGGGAGCCTGCTTCCCCCTCTCTCTCTGCCTGCCTCTCTGCCTCCTTGTGATCTCTCTCCCTCTGTGAAATAAAAAAAAAAAAAAAAAAAAAAGGAATGACTAAGTCTTCAGGCTTTTTACTGGAATAGTGCACAGCGTTAATTTTTTAATATATTTTCTTTGAAAGAGATATTTCACCTCTTCCTGTGCCTCTTCCTAGGTACTAATTATGAGAACATAGATGTTCCTGGAAAATTGGATCAAGGGTTTCATAAATGATATAGCTTTTTAATTTGGAATAAATTTCAGGGAAAAAAAGGGATGCAGAAGAACAGAGATCTTGGTTTTAGCTCTTGCTGCTAAAAGCTATGAGCTTTGAGTGAATCAGCCTCTGGCTCTGAGACTCCATTTCCTCTCGTGTATTTTGATCAATGGACTCTGAGAACCCTGGCAAGTCTAGGACCTCAGACTCTCCAGTTCCTTCTAATCTCCTCATTGTTCCCCGGCAACATGGTTTCTGAGACCCATGAAAACGACTCCAACCTTTGTTATCTTCTTTCTCTGAATTCTTGCCACAGTCAGTAGTCTCCACTTAAAAGAATAGCTATGTTCTGTCATATTATTTTCTGTGTTGCTGAATTTGTCTTTTAAAAGATTCCAAGTTAAGGGCACCTGGGTGGTGCAGTTGGTTAAGTGACCGACTCTTGGTTTTGGTTGAGTTCCTGATCTCAGTGTCATGAGATCGAGCCTTGAGTCGGGCTCTGTGCTCAGCACAGAGTCTGCTTGAGATTCTCTTCCTCTCCCTCTGCCCCTCCCATTTGTGTTCTCTCTGAAATCAATCAATAAATCAATTAATCAATCTTTAAAAAAATAAAAAGATTCCAAGATATTTGAGAGGCACTGCTGTTTTATGCATCTCCCCCCAATCAGAATAGTATTGAACACATGTAAGAAGAAAATAAATACAAAGAGTCACAGACTTTTAGAGTTGGAAACCACTTTAGAAATCACTGATTTTGCCCATTTAATTATACTCATGAGAAAGTGCAGGCCAAGAGCTGATCACTGCTCACTAGGGCAGCCAGTGGTAGAATGAGGGCTATAACCAGGTTTGTTTATTTCCAGGGCAAATGTATTTTCTCTGCCATGCATCTTTGGTTGGTGGATTAGAAGGCACAGATTAACAGCATTAACTCCAGCAAACCTGGCCACATCTTAGTGATTCATTATGACTTTCTTCAAACCGTCTACATAGTGGAGTAATTTGATCATTTTTATATTACAGTTTATTTTTGCTTTTATCAGTGAATACCTCAAAATACCTTGGAGATGTTACACAGGATGGTCTTAAAACCAACATATATGATCATTATTAAGGAGAAAAGTACATGCTGGTATTATTATTCTATTTTTAAAAGACAGAGGACAGAATTTAGAAAAGGCAAAGTACTTTGAAGTCATAATAGTCTATTGTAAATCAGGGTAGAAGAAACAGCTTTACCTTCTGCATTCAGCAATATACACTTTGCCTGGGCTGAGGGAATAGAGTGTCTTTTTTAAAATGAAGAAATGATGCGATTAACATTTTCCTTGCTTAAAGTTAAAAATAGAAAGTGTTGACTTCAGTCATCACTTAGTTGTCGGGTCTGGAGGTAAGGCGACATGGATTCAGCAAGGCCAGCTCAGCTCGTTTTCAACCAAATACCACTAGGGAAGCACCATTCTTTGCCCCCTATGTTCTGGGCTGTCCCTTAACTGCTGGCCTAGTATACTTTCAGATTATTTTAACCTTGTATTTTTTTTTTTAAGTTGTTAGCTTTGGTCTATAAATAGATTCCAGAGAATCTAAAGTTCTAATAATAATAACTGGTCATTTTTTTCTCCTGAGAAATTAAACCATTTTATAGCTGCTATTCAAATTACTTAAAGTTACTGTTCCTGAAATTTGTCCTCATTTGCTATAGGGTGGTAGTGCTACCTGTTTAATTCATATATTCTGCTGCTATTACTCTATGTCCTTGGTTCACAGCTAGGGACTCGTTTGCCTCCCAAGGGACCTTTGGAAATATCTGGAGACATTTTCGGTTTTCACAGGCGGTGGCAGGGGTGTGTGTACCAAAGAGATCAGAGATATTGCTATAAATCCTATGAGGCACTGGACAGCCCCTCACAAAAAAGAATTTGTCCAAAAGGTCGATAGTACTGAGGTTGAGTAACCTTGCCTTATAATAAAGATTCACATAAAGATATTACGTTATCCATATAGATAGAAATCATTACTGTTAATTTAAGTCTACGCCTATTAATCTACATGGCATAATGAGTGTCTGGTACTGTGTTAATTCTGCTTGTCACAATCCCTTAATTTGTCAAGGTTATGAGCTGATGTTTTGTTCTCAAAAGAACACGGGGACTCCTGAACAGATCTGTTCTTGTCAAAGGAAAAATGAATACGAAGGAATTTTGTGAGCATTTCCAATTCTTTGGACCATTTCTGATGAAGGTTTTCAGCACTTTGTTTCTAGTAAAAAGTAATTCCACAAACTAGTTGTCATCAAAGCTTAGTAAACGGTCTCCTCACCACCCCCTTCCCGGATCTCGGAAGCAGGCTCGAGATCACGTGCCGATCCATTCATTCAGTCATCGCTGCCACCAGACTTCAATGTTAATCCTATTTTTAGTTACTATTTGTAGCAATTATTAATGGAGAAATGAGAGAAAAAAATTAAAGCTAAAATTTAGTCAGCGGCCCTCTTGGCTGCAATTCCCAGTGCACTGTGATTCTGCCTTTAAATGTAATTTCAAAACAGCTGTAATAGCAAATTAGTTTCTTTCTATTAGTTAAATGATTATACACCAATCAGAACCGAATACACACACTATTAAGTTTATAATTATATTTGAGAATTTCACAGCCCACTTCATCTTCCTTTAGGACTCCTCCAGTGCTCCCGGACTCACATTTCTTCTTGAAGGGAGTATCTCATCAAGTGTTTAAACATGGTTATCTTGGTTCAGAATATTTAAAGTCAGGCTCAGAGGTGAATCAAATGGTTGATAAGTTTTCAAGGTCTTCATTACTCAGACCCCGGTCAGATTCCAGTTCAACAGTGAGTGAAATTTACTGTTGAGAGCAATTTTCTGGTGAAGGTGCAGAGACGTGGCTATCTCTTTCCATTTCTGAGAGGACAGGGTTTTCGAGTGCCTGCTCTCTCCTTGTCATAACAAAGACCAAATAATAAATGAGCCGGCCATGACGCAGTGGCCAGGTTTAGAGGAAATCCTCGCAAGGTTACTCAGATGCTATAAAGCCATTGGATTCTGTTACCTTTTCTGGGCACCAAACTGTGGCAAAGGGAACATTTATTTCTTTAGATAGATTTGTTTCTCTTCATGGAACTTGATTTCTATAGCTTTCACATTGTAATTCATTTACAAGGCAACTTGCTATTGCATAAATTCAATTATATTTGTTCAATGAATATTTATTGGGAGCCTGCCATGCTCTTCAATTTGTAACAATTCTGTATAGTAGAAGCTTGAAGGATAGCACGGTGGGTAAGACTGTCAGGGATAGAGCGCTGTGGCCCGGTGGGGACAATATGGAGGCTTTGGAGTCAGACAGACCTGTGTTCCGAGCCAAGCTCTGGGCTTAACCAATATGTGATCTCAGAAGGTTGCTTGACTTCTCCGGGCCCGGGTTTCCTTATTTATTGGATAGGAAGATACGTAGTCAAGTGGCCAACTGGAGCAGAGTCTCTAAAGTCAGACTGTACACTTCCAGTTACCCTGACCCACCACTTGTGAAATATTAGGCAAGTGCCTTAACTGTGCCAGCCTCTACTTTCACCACTGCAAAAAAGAACTGAATGTTAATTCCTTTTAAAAAACTCTTAGCATAGGGGCGCCTGGATGGCTCAGTCTGTTAAGCAACTGACTCTTTGTTTCGGCTCAGGTCATGATCTCAGGGTTGTGCGATTGAGCTCTGCCTTGGGCCCTTTGCTCAGTGGGGAGACTTCTTGGGAGTCTTACCCCCGCCACTTCCCCTCCGCCCTGCTCTGCTCTGCCCCTGCTCCTGCACTCTCGCCCAAATAAATAAAAATAAAAAAAATCTTTAAAAATAAAAACTCTTAGCATAATTTGTAGCCCACAGAAGGTGGTCAGTGGATGAGAGGGGCCATCATAATTATCATCATCATTAGATAGTATGCACTCTGTCACTAGATGTATTTTAATCACAGTCTGGTTACTTTTAGCTTAGTATCTATACATTTAGATGGTATTGCTTTGATTTAGATGAACTCTTTTGTGATTTTGTGAGTAATTTTCTAGTGGTAGAATTTCAGAATTGTGGCAACTTGGCAGAAGCAAGTTTCAGGCAAGAGCACCTTCACGCCATGTGGGCAATTGCCTCTTCTGGGTATGCATGAAGCTGACACCTGAGAATCCCAATTAACTTCCTGGTCCCAAGGTCAAACTATTCTGCTTTTCTTAAAACTTTTTCAAAATTGCAGTTGCTCCTTTTTGAATCACCTCCAAATTTTACACATCTTCCCTGAAGTAATGCATTGCCCAGAAATGCGGCATGAACTCTCTTCATGTTACTGCTTCTCTTGTTTATGTTTCCCAATAATACCTGCCCCCCTTCCCCCCTTTACAGTACCAGTCCTGACACTTGTATAGCTTGAGGTCATCTACATCTGTGACTCTCCCTTTATAGCTCCATCATGTCAGCCACTTCTTAAATTTTTACACTTTGTTTCTCATTTCAAAATGCACCTTTGTGCTAGCTGAAAGTCATTATTTTTATTTCTGACTCCTGTTGCCAGGGTTGTTTGGAAATCTGATTTTATCTTCTCAGGGTGAGTGACTCACCCTCCTCTTCCACCCCTGATGGTCGTGTCATCTGTAGATACAATGAGGACCTCTTAAAGAGAAAAAGAAAACAAGGACCTCTTTCTTCCCAAGATGAGTGATGGAAGAGGGTGTTAAATGACTATATACACTGGATGGTCTTCTGCAAGAATACTAACTACAAGAATTCCTAAATAGGGACACCTGGGTGGCTCAGTTGTTAAGTGTCTGCCTTCGGCTCAGGTCATGATCCCAGGGTCCTGGGATCGAGCCCTGCATCGGGCTTCCTGCTCAGTGGGAAGCCTGCTTCTCTCTCTCCCACTCCCCCTGCTTGTGTTCCCTCTCTCAGTCTCTCTCTCTCTGTCAAATAAATAAATAAAATAAAATAAAAAGAATTCTGAAAGAATATATAACTAAATGATTTTATCAATAAGCAATCATTTTTTAAATCAATTGAAACAAATGAAAATAGTCTTACAAGCTCAAAATCGATTAAAACAAACAAAAAATATTCTTTTTTATTTGGCTTCTGGGGATCACCTAAGTATTTAGAATTGGGAAGTTTATTTATACCAACCGAACACTGAACATTTCAAGTGGGGCTATTTCAGGTGGGGATATTATAAGGATATTTTTGGTGACATACCACATCGTTTAAAACACCTCACGTAACCAGCAGCTTCTACCATGTGAAATACAGCAGAGAACTAGGATTTCCTCAGATGGTTCTGAACAGAGTGCTATGCACCAAATTGCATGCATTTTATTCTTGAAAGTTAGGAGATCAGGATGACCCACACCCACGCTGTCTTTCTTTTTACCTTTCCACATCCTGTATTAGCATTATCTTGTGTTTTCTGTATTTTGATATTTTGACATCTTTGGTCTTATTGACCATGGAGAGACTGCTCCTTCTAAGGTTAGCTAATTTTTAGAGGTAGTAAACCACTTGCATGTGAGCATGCTTTTCAAATGCAAACCAAGCAATCTAGAACCCATACCCTAACCACCTCTTTATCTTGCTCTCCCATTTTGAGCCACCATCCACCTACCCTAAGTCACCTGAGAGGGCCAGGTGTCAGCCACCAGGTTCTTACGGACAGGGCAGCCCCTGGGCCCCACATACTGCTGGAATTATTCACATTGGCCAAGCCTAAGCCTGTTTACCCCGCCTTCTCTGTTTTTTTGGGGGGGGGTTTTGTTTTGCTTTTTTTGTTTTGTTTTTGGGTGGAAAACACAATAAAGGTGCTTGTCCACAGTGTCTCCCTTTTCCCTCTGTCTCCTGATGGACACTGGTGCTTCTCCATGTGTCCCTGCGTGGTGTGGCATGCCCTTTCTTCTTGGAAACCGAGAGCTATAAACTCTCTTGAGTGGCAATTGGCCCTGATCTGTTAGCCTTACCATACTTAAATAATAATAAAGCCTACCACAATACATACTTGTAAAAAGTTTGGCCTTCTGATTTCCTAATGATAAGAGGTGTGGGTACAACCTAGAATTGCAGGAAGGTTCTAGAACCCCATATGTTGATAGTATTATGGGATGCCAGTTCGTCTTGGTTGAATAAATGGCCTCTGGCCAACATAGAGAATGTATAAGCAGAGCCAAATTTAGACTGAATTGACAAAAAGGAAAATGTTCTTCTGCCTGTTTTTTAAATCTTTTTATTTTTTTTCACTTTCATCCCTCATTTGTTGCCTATAACTTCACATTTCAGACCCATTTGAACCCATTGTGTGCCGTCCTTGGCCATCCAGAATCTTCATTTCTCTTTTGATATTATGAAGGATAATAATAGCAACACAAAAAATAATTTTTAAAAAGCCAACATAAAACAAACTGTACTGAGTGCTCTATATTTCTTATTTTGAATCCTGCAACAGACCCTAAAATGTAGCTTTTATTAGCAACTTGTGACAGATGAACAAACAGACATTTATGGAGTTCACAGAGCTTGTGCCAAGTCACCTAGCCAATAACTAATAGAAGCTGGATTCAGGTATGTGCTGTATAAAACATCTATTTCTCTTACCACTATGGCTTGAATATAAGTAAGCTTTTTTTTAAAGATTTTATTTATTTATTTGGCAGAGAGAGACACAGCCAGAGAGGGAAATTCTAATTTAAATCATGAAATTGCTAGACTTTCCTAAATTTCCACTGAAAGTATTTTATAAGGTAAAGGGAAAAAAATGAAATCTTATAGCAACATCGAAGGTGAAGACTCATAAAAAAAATGCCAAAATCTGAAGGAAAGTTATTTGAAGAGGATAATTGTGCTTTTCTCAGTTAGCTAGATTTAGTTACAAGTGAGAGAACAACAGTGACTAAAATGTAAGGACACTTATTATTTACTTAACAAATAGCCTGAACTTAGGTATTCCCTGTATACTTCAATTGCCTCAAATCAACACCAAGAAACCAGGCTCTTTCATTTATTTTTACTGCAATTCTCAACGTGTTGGCCTTTTATCCTCGGGTTTTCATCTCATTGTCCCAGGGTAGTTAGTTGCCACAGCTCCAGATAATGCATTCCAACACAACAGTATCTCAAGCAGAAAGGAAGAGGGGAGGGTCAAACATAAACCATTTCCTTACATGCTTCTCTTTTATTAGGGGTAAACATCACCCCGACTCCCACAGAATGAGCCTTCTGTAGACTTCTTTTTACACCATTACCTGGAGCTGGGTCACTTTAGCACTCCCTAGCTCATTCATTTTCAAAGGCAAATAGAATCGTTGTAGCCAATGATAAGTCTAGGGATAAACACACTTTCGCACACATGTATACATGAATGCACACACAATCGTGGTTCTTTTAGCAATGAAGAATGAGAAAATAGCTGTTGTATAAACAGCCAACAGTGCCTGTCATAAAGCTGGATTGAGAGAAGAGTTTTTCCTGGTGAATGCTTTGCCTCATAAAACATGGCAGCCCTGTCTACCTGGAAGAACGTTAGAAGATATTTCTTCCCCACCTTGGTGTCTGGGCAGAGACCCTGGACCAGTCCCCACCAGAAAAGTAAGCAAATCCCCTCTATTCTTAAGGTTTGGTATTTAAAACTGTGTAAGTTCTCTGATTTATTCATATTTCTGAATTCAAATGCACCATGTTCTACATTTTTTAAAAAATTACAACTTCAAGAAGACAACAGGCAAAATGTAGGAGAAACTAGTTATGCTATCTTATATTCTTGGAAGTGTAACATCCACAAGTAAAAGGCTGTATTTGGAAATAGGAATTGGGTGGAAACGGTGCATTCTGGAGATTACAGCTTTTCATGAACTGCACTGCTTCAGAATATTAGAGCATCAAGCTGGGGAATTCTCTGAAATTCTACCTTCTGTTTATTAAAAGAGCACTATGGGTGAAAGCATGTTACATCTTGGAAATTTAATACATTTTAGGCATATTAATATGTTTATATTAATATTTGAGAAGGCAATTTGACCAAAGAACACACAGATTGACAGTGAGTCAATCCAGTGACATCTACAGATCTTTTCTCTAGTCAATGATTTCCTCTTACTTCTGTAGGACAAGAGGAAAAGAAATAACAGGTAGGGCTTTTATTTATTTGTTTATTTATTAACTTATTATTTTTAGATTTTTATTTATTTATTTGTCAGAGAGAGAGAGAGTAAAAGCAGGTAGAGTGTCAGGCAGAGGCAGAAGGAGAAGCAGGCTTCCTGCTGAGCAAGGAGCCCGATGAGGGACTTGATTCCAGGACCCTGCGATCATGACCTGAGCGGAAGGCAGCTGCTTAACCAACTGAGCCACCCAGGTGTCCCTAGGGCTTATGTTTAAATGTAAACGAACATCACACCAAAATTTAGAAAGAGCTTGCCTTTTTAATGATCTACTATAGGTAATAAAAGAATAAAAAATGTTTGTTCTTCAGTGTGTAGTACTTGACACAGAGTAGTCACAAGAAGAGAATGGTTAAGACAATAAAATGAGATAAAAATAGAGATGGGTGACCTAAGGAAGTATTGCAAGAAAGCATCTTAATGTCATCTCTATGGGCAAATTTCTCAGTCTCCTGGGTTTTACTCAGCTGATCCTCTTCTGCCTCCTTACATTTCCTAACACTAGGAAATATATTTCTTTTTATCATATCTGTTGCCACAAAGTTTAGATGAAATTTCTTCACTTTCTTGGTGATAATCTAATAAAGCAATGTTTGTTAAAATAGCTAAAGTTTGGGCACCTGGGTGGCTCAGTGGGTTAAAGCCTCTGCCTTCAGCTCAGGTCATGATCTCAGGGTCCTGGGATTGAGGCCCACATCGGGCTTCCTGCTCAGCGGGGAGCCTGCTTCCCCCTCTCTCTGTCTGCCTGCCTCTCTGCCTCCTTGTGATCTCTCTCCCTCTGTGAAATAAATAAATAAAATCTTTAAAAATAAAATAAATAGCTAAAATTTCACAAACTTGTGGTACTATGAGAGGATAATTTAAATCAAAATGCATCGGTAAGGGAATGTTAACTTATCCTTGAAGTCATAAATAATCTCTAACTTTTAAGGGCTTAAAGTTATAAAATGTCTCACTCATGTCACATGTCTATCTTGGGTGGGCAAGGAGACCTATATCTGCTTGACTTCATTCCAGGATGTAGGCTGTCAGAGCAGTCATCATTTGGTACATTGCCAGTCATCATGGAAGAGGAAAAAAAAAAGACCTTTGGAAAGTCATGCCGTGGAAGTGAAATGTTCTGGCTCATAAGTGATTTGTTACTTCTATTCACAAATCATTTGCCAGATGAAGTTTAATTACAGTAGCCAACCAGAAGGAGGCTAGGAATATAACCCTACTTGTGATTGGAAGGTGAGAGACTAGAAGTATGTAGTGGACATCACCCAAGACAATAACATTCAGGTTTTGGTCACAAATCTTTGGCTCATTCTTTCCTAAATGCAACATATATTCTCTCTTTCTACATGGGAAAAAATTAAAAAGTTCTATACAATATAAAATCAAGTTATTTTCTAAGTTCTTTGGGTGAATCATTGTGGTTTCTAAATTGTGGGGTGGAGGGAGAGCAACAGTGATTTCTTCATTAGGTCTCGTTGTTGTTCCTCTTGATCCATAGATCCATATATCTGAGAAGATTAGTTATGTATTCTCCCCAACCTAATACACTTTGGTTGAGCTAAACATTCTTGTTTGGAAATGGAAAGAAAGGAAGAGTCACAGAAGTCATTGATTTATAGCAGTTCTGAAATTCTGCTAGGCAGAATTTGCAAAACCTATTTTCCTGAAATGTGGACTATTCTTTGCATTAGTTTTGATTCTGGTTCCTAGGAGGGGCTCCCTGGTCCATTGATCTTTAGGCCCTTAGCTCTGCTCTGTCTGAGCTTTTTCTTTTCCCATTATCCTCTTTGACTCCATCTAAAAGTGTGGATTAGAGAATGTGCTTTCCCTTTAGTTGAGCTGCTTATCAGTCTTTCTTCACAAAGAAGCTTAGGGGGCAAGAGTCATTTTAAGTCTTGAAGGTCCAGTAATTTTTTCCCCATTCTCTGTCCCCTCCTCCCTCACAGACTCTTGACTTATGTTACATTACAGGTGTTTTTAAAACTTAGTCTTCTTGTTTATTTGATTCTACTCACTCTCCTTGACATTCTCTCTCAGTCTCTCCATCTGTATCTCTATCTATCTATCTATCTATCTATCTATCTATCTATCTATCTTATCTACATCCATCTATATCTATATAGCCACACCTGAGGCTTTTTTCTCCTTGAACAATTTTGATAAATTGAATGGATTTTCCAGGCTTCATCTCAACCTACTCTGACATTTTTAACAGTAAGTTTAAAAACACACCCTTGAATCAATGCTTGCTATTGGACTAAATTTTAATTTTTTCCTGTTTGGAATTGAGAAATACTTGCCTCTTCCAACTCTGAGTCCCCGAATGTGTAGACTCTCTCTATTTTTGTTATTCCTGTCTACAGCTGGACCAGTTCTTTTCTTTTACCTTTTTACTTTGCAAAATGCAACAAACATCAATTCGGACACATTGCTAGTATTCCAATCTCTCTAGAGAAATACAGCTTCATTAGGTGAATGATCTGTCTTATAAGTTATTGCATTCGATGTGGTGCTAAATGTTTAATAGCCAGCTCTCCAGAAAAGCGAAATGCTGTGATTTGTGGTGTTTCCCAATTTCATTGATATAATTCTCCCACCATGGCAGAGTCAAGTTACCAACACAGCATCATTAAACCTGGAGTTTAATGGGAAGAGACTCTTGGTGACAAGCCAGCTCCAGCACCCCACAGACTGCAGGTGATGGTCCTGCCCAGTGTTTTGCCATGCTTCACATAGAGCATCATCATTCCAATCTTTCTCACAACATGCTTCCTAGCCCAAAGCAATGTCATATATTTTAGATTACTTTTATGGTAACTCTTGGACTTCTAGGTACCACTTTCTGTATTGGTTAGAACAGGCAAGGTTATGGGCCATGATAGACAAAGCCAAAATCTCAGTGATTTCAAACAAGAAAGACTTGTTTCTCACTCATATGCTTATCACAGCAGGTCTGTGGCCTATACTCTACCTGTCTGAACTCCAGGACCCAGGCTGTCAGAGCAACGCCACCTGGCACATTGTACAAAGCCTGGTATGGGAAAAGGGAACTATGGAGGGTGTGGTACTAATACCTAAATGAGTTGTTTTCAGAAGTGGCTGTACACTTCTGTTCATAACTTGTTAGCTAGAACTAGTGATGAAACCGGAAGGAGGAAAAGAAGGAGAAAAAGAAGTGAGAATGTATCTGGAAGCAGAGAACAGAAAATATTTGGAGGTCAACACTGATAGCTATCACAATTCTGTAACAGTAGAAGTGCCAAGAGCCACACAATTTATGCCCCTTTCCAAATAACTTGCATATTATTTTCTTTCTATCTTATATAGAAGCTTTTGAGTAAACAAACTAAGAAAATAAACAAGAGCAGTAACTATCTTTTACCAAAGCTTGTCTTCATATCATGATCCAATGAAATATTTGAATATTCATTTGGTATCTCTTCCTAAAATCAATATATAGTATGATATCAAATAGATTAAGAAAACACACATATGTGAAATACCATTAGGAAATAAAATTGCTATCACTGAAATCTTTGAATGGTGGCTTTCTGAGTTTTTAAAATTTTGCTTTTTTCAAATTTTATGTTTCACAGCTATGAACATGTACTTCCTTTACAAGGAGATAAACTCAGATGTTAGAAAGTTTATATAACTCTGCAAAATCTATTTTAATATAGCTATGCAGAAATAAAGAGTTGAAAAACCTGGATAGAAGTCATCAAAATATTCTGTGTTGTTTCTGAATATGACTTTAAAAAGTATTTTGTTGTTTTCTCCTTACATATTTCCTATGATTCCATATTATTATTGTATTTTAAGAATAAGAAAGGCGGCACCTTCTCCCTCATTACTCTTTATTTTTATAATTCATTGTAATTTTATTATTATAACTATGAAAAAACTACATCTTATTGAAAAGTTTTTCTTCACTGTTTCCACTGCTACAGTATCTCTATATTAAGTGTCTCTCATTTCCAATGATGTGCATATATATAAAATAAGAATTATATCTCTCTGAATCTGTGTCCTTGTCTCTAACTATTCTTCCATTTATGTTCCTTTTGAAAATCTTAGACTAAACCAGAAGGTCACTGCACATCAAGACTCAGGTCTTGACTCCAAAGTATACAAAACTCTGAAAACCAAACAGTGAGAAAATAAACAACCCAATTAGAAAATGGTGAAAGATTTGAATAAGTACTTTGCCAAAGCAGATATGTGGACAACAAGTAAATACAGATGTTTAGCATCATTAGCCAATAGGAAAATTCACATTTAAGCCATCATGAGCTACTACTACATTCCTATTACTGTGGCTAAAATTAAAGGCACTGACAATACCAAGTGCTGACAAGGACATGGAGAATCTGGAATTCTCACATATTGCTGTTGAGAGTGTAAAATTGTACAGTCACTCTGGAAAACAGTAGTCTGGCAGTTTCTTACAATGTAAACATTGCATGGGTCATAGGACCAGGCATTTAAACCCTAAAGGAATGAAAATTTATGTTTATTTATTGAAAATCTATTTATAATATCCAGAACTGGAAGCAACCCAAATTTCTTTCAACCTGTAAATTTATAGACAAACCATGGTACATTCATACAACAGAAGACTACTCAGTAACAAAAAGGAATGAGCTAGTGATATGCACAGCATCTTGGGTGAATCTCATGTACACTAAGTAAAGGAAGCCAACCTCAAAAGATTACATACTTTGTGATTCCATATATGTAACATTTTCAAAAACCCAAAACTACATTGATAGAGAAGTATTAGCTAGTACCAGGCATTAGGGACTAGGAAAAGTATGATTATAAGGGATAACAAATGGGAATTTTTGTAGGTGTCAGAAAAAGAAAGACTTAGTCAAACATCCCTTATTCAAAAAAATTTCCTTAGAAACACCTGTTGGCCATTTCTTTTCACAATTCCTTTGACTTTCATTATGGAACTTATAACTACTTAAAATCATTTGTCTGTTTACATTCATTGCTTACTGAATTTCTCCCCCCACCCCCATTAGAAAGTCAGCTCCACCAGGGTATGGTCCTCGTCTGTCTTGTTTTCCACTGTCTTCCCCGCATTTCGATCAGTGTCTGCAGTAAGTCATATTCCCTGCGACTGAATGAATAATAGACCACTGATCTATTTTGATCAGAAAGACGGATCATCCAGAAGAGTAAAAAGAGCACCTGCATCTATAGGCAAGAGTGAATTCCTCCCTGGACTTAATGTTCAGAGAAACCACATCAGACATCAGATCTGAAATACTCACAAAGGTCTGAACGGGGAGGGTAGAATAAGACGTCCCAAGTTTTCCAAGGGCAGGAGTTGCTCAGGACATGGTTTCTAAAGCTGAACAATGAGAGAGTGGACTCTGCTCTCACTAACTTTAGGAGGTCATGGTTCAGGCTAGAGTTCAATGTGCATTCAGGACAAAAATCCTGCTGTCTCTGGTGTCCCTGCTACTGTAGTCTCTACGATAAGGTTGCCTCTCTGGATATTATGTGGATTCTCTAATTCCTGTTTTGCTACCTCCCAGGATCACAGTGAGTCTGTGGCGGGCTTTTTGAAGTCCCAGAGGGTGCTACTGTTTTGTTTAAGCAATTATGTCAGTTCAGAACAATGCTTGCTCCCCTGCTCCAGAAGGAAAAACGCCCTGGGGCTTCCGTGAACAACAGAGAGCATCCCATCCCGGATAATGGATGGGCTCTTTAAGAAAAGCAACTTGAGGGCGCCTGGGTGGCTCAGTGGGTTAAAGCCTCTGCTTTCGGCTCAGGTCATGATCCCAGGGTCCTGGGATCGAGGCCCGCATCGGGCTCTCTGCTCAGCGGGGAGCCTGCTTCCTCCTCTCCTTGTCTCTTTGCCTGCCTCTCTGCCTACTTGTGATCTCTCTCTCTGTGTCAAATAAATAAATAAAATCTTTAAAAAAAAAAAAAAAAA